>JADRCH010000119.1:402089-434857 GCA_019843965.1 Rhynchomys soricoides | reverse complement strand
CTGACATCCTCACCATATTTGAGTCTGACTGACTGGTCTGGGAAGTCCAACATCCTGATCATATTTGAGTCTGATGTTTGCTATTTCTTTAAAGCTGGGTTTGGCCTTTTATCATGAGATATAATTTGTTGTTAAAATTCAGTCATGACTGTAGTAGGTAAAAGGGACTCCAGTAATGAAGCCCTTAAGGATGTGAAGGGTCAAGGAGGGGAGGCCTTCAGCAGTTCTGGAGTTAGCAGCTGTCTTTCCTGTGCCCCCGGGGCTATGAGGTCTTTGTCCAGTCCCCATCCTGTCTGGCCAGTGTCTCTCCCCATCCCCCCTTTCGTGTGGTCTGGGGTTAGAACTCCGGTTTCTCACTCTGCTGAGCCATCTTCCCAGCTTCTCATTCATCTGAGGGGGGAGTACTTTTTAGTTCTCCCCCCTCAGATGGGGTGGACTCAGGCAGTTTGCCTTCTCCCAGTTTGGATGGGTTTCTCTGAAGAAGCCCCCAAGAGGTTAAGACCTCTGGAGGAACACAGCCTCCTTTTCATTATGGCTCCTTCTCCTCCCTGTCCAGTCCAACACCAAGAGTTTTTCTGTATTAGATGAGTCACAGAAGTGGAGCAGTCTATCTGTAACCCCCTGACCCCAACCCCAGGGTTTTCGACTGCCAGCATCCACACTGACATACAGTCTCTGTCAATTACAGCTCAGTGGATTTCCTACCCAGGACCATGGTGTTGGTGAAAATTGGTCCTGGCAGGCTTCTTCTTTGGTTGGCATAGTTCTCTGTGCTGGTTTCTTTCTACATCTCAGGGGTAGCTAGACACCACTGAGGACAGCAAGAAGTTGGGAATGGAGGTCCGAGGGCCTGTGTTGAGCCTGGGATGGGGTAGAATCTGGCTTGGCTCCCAGTGAGTGCCAAAAGTATGGAAGGGCTGGAAGAGAGGCCTTCTACAGCATATTTAGGCACAGCTCTTTATGATGAAGTGCCTCCTGCACTTCTCCCCCAACCCCCCATCCTTGATGAAGAAAACAGTTATTGCTTGTCCAACCTGCGTTATTCATGGCAGATGTGAATGCAAACATCTTACTCAGGATGAATCAGGGATTAAATACTTTTTGCAGGAAGGGATGCCCAGGAAAAAAAAAAGCTCATTGACTAAACACTTAGGGCCTATCTAAGATATCTCATAAGCATGGAGATCTAGGTGTTCAGTTGTCATGGTCCTCTTAGTGGGATATCATGGTCACATGACTCAGGACTGGTAGAGTCTGGTCTGGAGCTGATTCTAATGCCTACCATTCTAAATTACGAGATTTATCAGAGTTTTGAACCTGCTTCAACCTTACCAGTTCTGTTTCATGGCACAGTCCACCTGCCCCACAAGAAGCATGGCAGCATCAGGCAGACATAATGCTGGAGATGGAGCCAAGAGTTTTACACCTTGATCCACAGGCAGCAGAAGGAGAAACTGTCAGCCGCACTGGGCAGAGCTTGAGCATAGGAGACCTCAAAGCCCTGCCTCCACAGTGACACACTTCCTCCAACAAGTCCACACCTCCTAATAGTGCTACTTACTATGGGTCAAACATTCAAACACTCGAGTCTATGGGGGCCATACCTATTCAAACCATCACATACCTCATTTACTACTAGGATGTAAAACTGTCCCAACTTACTGTGGGTCTTTCTAGAAATAATCTAGTATTTGTGTTATGGTATAATTTTTGATACAAGTGGTTGCAGACAGTAAGTACCCTAGAGTTCTCTCTCTCTCTCTCTCTCTCTCTCTCTCTCTCTCTCTCTCTCTCTGCAGTAGGGGCTCATGTGTCTTAAGCTGGCTTTGAATTCTCTATGTAGTTAAAATAAACTTGAGCTTCTGATATTCCCCTTTCTGACTCACATCGCTCTATTATTTGTAACGGCCACTCAGTGCCTAACAACTTCTTAAAGGTCCACTTCCTAATCCAGTTACAATGGTTTCTAACCTTAAACGTGAGTCTGGAGGGAGTAAACATTATAGCCACAGAGCTTTCAGCTGTAGGACCTCTTCTCTTTACCTCTTCTCCCCCCGACCTTGAGAAAGTCTCTCTTGCAGCCCAGACTGACCTCAAAGTTCCCAGGCAACTGAGAATGATCTTGAGTTCGGGATCCTACTACTTCTTTCCTCCAAAGTGCATTACAGATGTGAGCTGCCACACCCAACCTATAAAGCTTTATTACAGGTATGGTACATAGGGCTGTGGGTATAACTCAGAGGTAGAACATCTACCTAGTATGTGTTAGGCACTGGCGTAGAGCCTCAACACTGTACACTGAAAGGGGAGGTACACACATCTATTCTGTGAAGGAGGGACTATAAAGGAAACTGAATTTCCTCTCTAGTTCTGTGTGCACTCATGCACATGGACATACACTCACACATACCTAAAATCATATACTTTCTTTCTCTCATATATTTGTTTTAACTAACCATAGAGTTTGGCACTTTTCAAGTCAAAACAAATGCTTATTACTCACTGTGCTGGCTGGTTTTATATCAACTTGACACAAGCTAGAAGCATTGGTATGGAGGGAGCCTCAATTAAAATGTCTCTATAAAATCAGGCTACAGGCAAGCCTGTTGGGTATTTTCTTAATCTGTGATTAATGGGGGAGGGTTCAGCCCATTGTGGGTGTGTTATCCCTGGGCTGGTGCTCCTGGGTTCCATAAGAAAGCAGGGTGAGCAAGTAAGAAGGAGCAAGCCAGTAAGCAGCATCCCTCCATGGCCTCTGCATCAGCTCCTGCATCCAGGTTTCTTCCCTGTTTGAGTTCCTGTCCTGACTTCCTTTGATGATGAAAGTGATGTAGAATCACCATCCAAATAATCTCCCCCTCCCAGTGTCTTTGGTCATGGTATTTCATCATAGCAATAGGAACCCTAAGACGCTCACTTGTGTTTTTAAGAGCTTTATGAGTTTTCTTACTATTTTGTAATTCAGTGATTGAGAAGCTCACTGTGGATTTGAAAGAATACCAAATGCCAGTTCCTGCTCTAGGTCTCACACTAGGGTGAAGTAATGACATTCTGATGCTGTACTGAAGTGTCACAAACCGAGAGTCCAGTTATCCTTCCAGCACTTACATTGTTTGTTTGAATACCTGTTTCATATATCTGAACATTTGAGAATTTTATAGGATGTATTTCTAGGTGAGGAAGTGATGCTTGTTAAGTGCTATCAATTTGCTAACACACTTTTAAAGTATAAATAATATGTACATGTGTGTGTACCACGCATGTGCCAGGTGCCCTCAGAGGCCAGAAGAGGGCATCAGATCCATTAGAATAAGGGTTCTCAACTTATGGGCTGCAACCCCTTTGTGGTTATAGTCACGACAGTCATGATATAGCAGCAAAAAGAACTTTGTGGCTGGGGTCACCACAACATGAGGAACTGCACCTAAGGGTCACAGTGTTAGGAAAGTTGAGAACCACCGAATTGGAGCTAGGGTTACAAATGGCTGTGGGGTGCTGGGAATGGAGCCCTGGTCCTCTGCAAGAGCAGGAAGTCATCGTCGTCGTCCTCCTCCTCCTCCTCCTCCTCCTCCTCTTTCTTTTTCTTTTTCTTTTTGTTTTTGTTTTTTGAGACAGGATTTCTCTGGGTAGCCCTGGCTGTCCTGGAACTCACTCTGTAGACCAGGCTGGCCTCGAACTCAGAAATCCGCCTGCCTCTGCTTCCTGAGTGCTGGGAGCAGGAAGTGTTCTTTAACCACTGAGCCATCTCTCCAGCCCCAGTTTCTGCAGTTTTAATATTCCCAAATAACCTCTAGTGGTGCCATGGTCTTCCCTCATTCAGAGCATGTGAATGTGTGCTCTCTGTCTCTACCACACATGGCAAAAAAAAAAAAAAAGCCTATAGAAGATTGTTTTCATGGTCTGGGCTGTGGGTTGGTGACAGGATTACTTGTCTATCATGAGTAAAGCCCTGGGCTCAATCAGCATTACAAGAAAAAAAAAGTTTTTATCTTGCCATTTTGACATATAAGAAAAGATACTTCACTCTGTTTAAAGGCTTTACCTATACTTAGTCATGTATGTGTCTGCACGTTTGAGTGAATATATGTACATTGTGTATGCATGTGCTTGCTGTGGCTGAAAGTACACATGTCCTGCATCCTTTTCTTCCACTCTCTGCCTGTTCCTCTGAGGCAGGTTCAACAAATCCAACCATATTGCTACTTGTGTTGCAACACTCTGTGTACGCCATCATGTACAGTCAGCCTATACTACCAGACCAAAGCACCGCAGGCCTGTAGGCTTAACCAGGTGTTTCTTACAGCTGATTCTGTAATCAGGGTGTTGGATGGCCAGGCTGTAAGGAGCCAGCTGCCTCCTTGCTGTGTCCTTACATGCCAGAGAGATATGGATGCTCTTAAGGGCATTAATCTCATCATAAGGATCTACCTTCATGACTTCCAAAGGACTTCTTTCTAAATAACATCACATGTAAAATAAGGGCTCCAACATGTGAATTGTGGTGTGCAAAACAGTCTGTCCTACACCCCTCTGATGAGAGACACTTTTAACTTTGGCACTACCAAACCCACTGTGAGAGGTGATCCAGCCCATCCCAACATGCTCTGCCATGGACTTGAACTCAGGAGGTTTGTCTTCTGTGAGTGGGAAGAGCTCAGTTTAAGACAGGGTCTCACTGAGTAGCCAAGGCTGGCCTTGAACTCTGGATCTTCCTGCCTCCACTTCTCAAATGCAGAGATTGTATATATAGGTCATACCACTGTGCTCATCCACTTGGAATCTGTAAGTAACTTGGTGAATGGCTTACGTATTGCAATTCCGTAGATGTTTCCCCTTTGCTCCTGTGACTCATGGTGCCTTTGTCATCCCTAGCTCTCTCATTGCCTCACTGAAAGTTTCTCTCTTCAGTGAAGGAGTGAGCTTCAAGAGGTGAACCTGTACCCTCCCACCCAGCCCTTCCTGAATCAAATGGGGGGAGGGGAGCAGTTGTTTTTATCCTCAAGAAATGTAATTCTCGATCATTCTGGTCGGTATAAGATCAGCCTTGAGAGTAGGGGTGGGGGTTAATCAGACTGCGGAGGGTGAGCAGAGGAAAGCTGCTTTCTCCACCCAACTCTCCGTGTTATGAGGAGGTGGAGGTATGGGCCAGGCCACAGGAGATGACTTTGTCCTTTGTACCTTTGCTGATATGTCACTCTCCAGCCTTGTCTGCCCTTCTTACAACCCCTTCAGATAGGACAGTGCTCTTCTGTGAGGCCCTCTCCTACCCTGTACATTTCTCTTCATGAGTCTCTTGCCCTGTATCCAGTAATGTATCACGATGTGGAGAAGGTTTCTTTAGATGCTTTGTCTATGGAGGCCTTAGAAGCTATTACAATGAAAACGGAATCTGCTTTTTATCATAAGCATACACTGCAATTTTAAGTCATAATTCTCACTGGGGGGGGGGCGCGGAAATCAAGACAGTGTTCTCAGTCATGAGGTTTCTTCAGGGAAATGTCTCCATGCAGCACATGGAAATACTGCTTCTGACAGCACACCATGCTCATTTTACAGGGAGCTGGGAACCCAGTCTCAGTCATGTTCAGGGTCCCCAGGGTTCTAGGGTATGGGGCAGCCTCAACTCTGAACTGTTTTCTTGATGTCCTGTGCATGCCTCTTCTCTTTTGGGGGGAAATACTCCTCAGAGTGGCTCTTTCTACCTTCATTTCTCAACTATTCTGACTACCTTCCCCCACCTTCCCTGGGGCGGGGGCAGGGGTGGGAGTCCTAGTATCCTGGAAATAGATGCTCAGAGTCTGTTTTCCTGACTCACTGGCCTCCTTTCGCTGTGTCCTCAGGCCAGCCAGTGGCACAGAGGGTACCTTGGACCAGCCATTCTTGGGTTTTTTTCTTTTATGAATCAATGTGTGGATGGGTGTTCGCACCTTAATCGGAACATTTTGACTACCTGCATGAGACTGTAACAAGCCGGGGCCTGTGGACATTCCCTCATAGGAGTAGGGTATGGAGGAGGGTCATTAGAGCCTCACCTGAGATGATTGCCACTCCTTCCTGCATACCACTCCCAGCTGTAATTCTGCTTTAGCTGTACATAGTCTGGGAAGTATGTGGACAGAAAGCTAATGGGAGCGGGGCTCCATCTGTGCAGCCTTTAGGAAGCCATTAGCCTCGTCGGGGTGGGACTTTTCAGTGGCACATCTGTTTGAGAGTCACCCATGCTCCTTTAAGTTCAGTAAACACCACACTCGATATTTAGTACCAAAGGGATCCTTTGGTCAGCTGCTGCTGCCCTATCTGGGATGAATGGACATTTGTTCTTGTCTTCCTCATGAAAAGTACGTAGCACTTGGTAACTAGACAGAGACAGGACAGAACCAAGGGTGAGTTTGGGGGAGCAGTTACACAGGTCTTGCTGCAGGGTGACAACGTGCAACTGAAGAGAAGCCGCGGGGGGTGGCACACTGCCTAGGGACAAGTTCCCACAGTGGCTGTCCTCCATGCCGTGTGGAGTAGCCTGCTTCCTTGGTGCAGTTGCACTGTTTCTGCTGTGGTGATAAGACATACAAAGGGGGCTGAGCTATCCGCCCAGAGGGAAAGCCAGGATGGAAAGTTCATGGGGCAAATCCTGGTGGTGCCACCTTCCTGAATGCCTTATGTGGTGCCATCTATTCTTGACATGTTGTCCAACAGGGGTCTCTAAGATCTCAGAAGTGACTGGCGAGCAGAAAACGCGTTTCAGATCTCAAGAGTAGCGTGTGGGGGATGTTTTGTAAGAAAACCATGGCAAAGCTATGTTGCCCTGGCTACAGGTGATAAGACGTAAAACTGAGCAGTCTATGCAAGAAAAACTTGTCCGCATGAAGAACTAACTGACAAAAAGACATCGTGTTAGCCTCTGGTTTTGTAGGTAACTTGGATAAAGGAGAGGATGCATTTCTTACAGCTGAGGGAATGTAAGGAAAGGAGACTGTAAACCAAACCTGCTAATTGCCTCCTTCTGGAAGGAACCCCAAAGTTGGAGCCCAGTGGGAAGAACTGAGTAGTGACAGGAATAGGGAGAGGTGCAGTAGAAAGGATGCTGAGGGAACTGGACAGGACACAGAAGGTATGTGATCCCCAGTTCACCAGACCAGATAGGACCATGTTCACCAGAGAGCTTAAGGAAGGTAATTCAGCAGCAACCTTGGGTCAGGTAGGCCCCATCATGGGTCATGATCTTTATGAGGTAGGAAGGGCTCTGGCAGATCAGGATGATTTACACCGGCATGTAAATTGGGTTCACATAGAACCAATTACAAGGGAATGAAAAAAAGAAAAAGCAGACACAGGTCGCTCAGAAGCAAATATGGGAAGGCTTGTGTGGAGATTTCTAGGGGGAAAAATAGCTAAATTTGGTGCTTGTGGTCTCCAAAGGGTTTTAAGTCTGAGCAATAGTTCACAAAGGGGTAAAGGGAGGAGAGAATGAGAACCGAGCAGCTGAAAATGATAATTGACCCAGCGGCTGACAATTACTCGCTCATAGTGTTGCTTCTTTCCTGAGAGAAGGTGCTGTGTGGGTGGAGAGTGTTTGCCCAGCCTTACCCTTTCAACAGCCAGGGGTGGATAATGGAGAGGCAGCAGCCTCCCAGTCTGCCTAGAGCCTGTCAGACCCAGGGAGCTGGTGGGCACAGCAAATGAGCCCACTCCTCCTTGGTGCAAAACCAAGGCAATTAGTGTGAGCCAGCTCCATTGAGCTCTTAGGTGTGAGAAGAAGTACCGTGGCCCCTTGGCAACACCCCAGATGAGGAAATGGGATGGCTCACAGATAAAGACTGGATTACAGGGAGCTAAGTAGGCAGTGCCTCCCAGTCACATCATTGTATCCAACACTGCTCTTCTGAAAAAACAGTTGCTACAGATGATTGGGATCTTTCATTCTGTGCTGGACCTTTTTTTTTCTTTTTGGTGTCTCCAGACAGGGTTTCTATTTTAACAGTCCTAGCTGTCCTGTACAGACTGGCTTTGAACTCACAGAGTTCTGCTTCTGCCTCCCAAGTGCTGGGATTAAAGTCGTGCACCACTAATTGCTTAGAACATTTTTTTGTTTTGAGATGTGAGCTCATGTATCCCAGGCTGGCCAAGGATGACCTTCAAGCTTTGATCATTCTGCCACTGGCTTCTGGGTGCTGGAAATACAGGAGTGTACCACCAAGTCTGGTTTATACGGTGCTACTGATTGTGCATGCCAGACTAGGACTCCACCGACTGAAGCTACATCCTCAGCCCCTAACTTAAGTATTCCTTTAGCTGCTGTGTTCTAAGGCAGTTGGCACTTTCTTAGTGGTTCTTCTGAGATCTACCCATTATCGGTGAGAAGGTTTTTACTAGGTAGCTCTAGCCTCTGACTGCCTTACTTTCTTACCTTATGTTAGAAAAGCATCTGATGGGGTGTGCACGTGTGCTTAAGGACTGAGAGTGAGACGTCAACCTGCACAAGGTGCAAGACCATTCACAGCTGGGAAGTTTTGAGTTTTATGGTTGAATGGTGTGCAGATGATACCCAGCAAGATGACTAAGAAACTCCTACAACAGCCTGTACCTATAAGCTTTAACACAGACTTTTGATGAAAGGTAGCCAGTATGGATGGAAAAAGACACTTCCAGAAGCCATAAAGGTACTGAATGAAAATCGCAGTGTCAGGGGTGTGAAGTGGAAGCTTAAGAGTTCTTTGGAAAGTCCATTTGTGTTGGATGGTATTTTGCTGGGGCAAACGTGTGAAGGAATGTTTTCCTGAAGTGGATTCAGGTGAAAGGCTAAGGCAGACTTGTGAAGGAATGTTTCACTGAAGCAGACACAAGTGAGAGGATGTTCTGCTAAAGCAAGCAAATGGAAGGACACATGATGAGGGGTTTTTTGCTAACAACATGCATGATTTAGTCTGCCTTACATTGTGTAGTTGAGCTTATATGTTGGGACTCCATAAAGAGAAATACACCAGTGGTGGCGCATGCCTTTAATCCCAGCACTTGGGAGGCAGAGGCAGGCAGATTTCTGAGTTCAAGGCCAGCCTGGTCTACAGAGTGAGTTCCAGGACAGCCAGGGCTACACAGAGAAACCCTGTCTGGAAAAAGAGAGAGAGAGAGAGAGAGAGAGAGAGAGAGAGAGAGAGAGAGAGAGAGAGAAAGAAATACACCAAGAAACTTCTGGTGGTGTGCTGCAGCTTCTTGCTGCTTCTGAGAACTTGGTCTGATTGGCAGAGTGATGTCAGCTGAGACATCATGCACATGATGAAGCAAAACATGTGGAGGACATGTGATGTTTAGAGGGAGTATGAACAGAACTTTACAGATGGTGACGGAGGCTGGGAGCTTGGCTTGCTTGCATAACTAAACACTTGTTGGTATTCTGTCTTTGCTGATTTTCGATTCACTGAGGCACAGCTGAAAACTTCTCCTGGTGTCTCTCCTGGTCCTTCCTGCTGACTCATGCTGAGGCTGAGGCCTGGCTGTTCCTGCTAGGTAGTGCCACTGCTGCTGATTCGTGTTTGCTCTCCTGACTCTACCAAACTGGACTGTTGATGTATCTGTGAAGTGTTTGCGAGTGGATCAAGCTGCTGCTGCTAACCTGTAAACTGAACTGCTGATTTCCAGACAACACAGTTGCTCCAAAGAAGCTTTCTAGCCAGGTCCACTTCCCCATATCCTTTCTTTCCCACAACCTCTGGTGGGTGGTGGGCTACAAGGGAGGTTAAAGCACTTAAGAACCACCATTAAAAATAGGATTTGAAGAAAAAAAAGCTACAGGGGTGAGCTATTTTTCTTTGATTGTTAGCCAGGGAGGTCCTAAAACAATGTAGGTTTTTGTCAGCTGTTGGTTGCACATGGGAACTAGATGGTAAAATGCTGAAGACCTCACATGCTGATTGCAGGACATGCAGAATTCAAATGGATTGAGCTGAAAGTTTCCTTCTTGCAGACTGGTGTTTGGAAGTTCCAGAAGGTGTGATGTAGGCTGTTAGGGGAGAGTAGTCACACATGGTCCTGCCAATCGTCTGTGGCACCAGTGTTAATGTCACCTGGCACAGCTATAATGGGTACAACTAATCTTCTGATTGTCTTTAAGTATTCTTCTACAGGGAGGGACTCATGTTGATATTGTACCTAGGGAGGTCATAGGGCCCTCGTGTGGAACCACTTCTGTAGTTAAATGGATAAGTGCCTGTCGGATTGTCTGCTAAACATTTATGTGAATACCTATCGATGACCTGCTGTTACTGTCAATTGTACAGAGAATCCCTTCCCCCCTGAGTAAGTACAAGTTACTGGGAAGACTGACAACCCATCAAGTTGCAGAGAAAAGTGGCTGTTGTTATGACATAGTGGTCCATTGCTCAGCCAAAATGAAAGACCATAACCAAACATCTCTATCACTGCAATGCTCAGAGAGTACAGCAGCAGAAGAGGGGGTGGAAAGAAAGCCCGAGAAAGACTGGAGTGCTGTGTACCCATCTTCAGAGCAAAACACAGCCTTAACCATCTGAATCAAAACAGCCTCCCGGCTGCATGGGTTTTCAGGAGTACCTAAGGTAGACTAGCTGAAGGAGAAACCCATTCAGCTTTTACAAGACGAATGGATCTATGCTAGGATGGGACTTCTTTTGCAGTGCAGCTGGTTTGAGGTTCTCCACACTAATATAAATAACCCTTCACCTGTGCTCCCCTAAGCATCACCTCTAAATTCATTGGTTCACCGAGCTATAACTGGGTACATTCATTTCTGGGCTCTGTTGTTGGTGTCCTATTTAGAGCGAACAGTTCTTTGCCCAGTCTCCCTTGGAAAAATTAACACACAAACCATTAATATCTGCATTAAGCTGGATTTTCTTCACTTACACTAGTTAAAGCAATATTCAGTACTGTAGCCAAACAATTTAACACAAATATGAAAATTATCTTTGAGATGGGAATCTCACTAAGTAACCCTGGCTGGTCCCGAACTCAGAAATCTCTTGCTTCCACATCCAGAATCCTGAGATTAGGGATGAGCATCACCATGTCCAGCCCTAAAGAATTTTTAAGAGCACAAGGTCCTCATATAATCCGTAAGGCAGCTTCACCAGGCAGTGCCAATCTTCCCCGCATTAAAGGATAAACTGAGGCCATTGCTTTCTGCGGAGGAGTCTATTGCCCCATCTGCATTTCTGGATGTCTGTCTTGGGGCAAAAGCTCCATGGTGAGGTTCCCTCGCCACGTTTCCTGGCGTAAAGTGTGCACACTACCTAACGGCTCTCTTTGCCGGAGCGAGGCTATTGAGGGTCCATCCCATTCTACAGATGTAAGCGGAGGCTCAGAGTCGCCCAGCGCCTTACTGCAGACCCAGGAACATTCAGCCGTGGCCCTAGGATCGCGCGAGTCAGAGCGCATTGGACACGGGCGCCAGGAAGCCGCTGGCCTCAAGGTCCGGGACCAGATCCGGAAACCTCCCTTCCGGTTCCCATGTCCCCGTTTCGGAAGTGAGTCACTCTGCCAGCACATAATATGGCTTCCAGTTCATCTACCGCCCTGGACAACGACGGTAAGGTGGGCGGGACTCGGAAGTTGACCGTTCTGGGAATGGCGGCCGCTGGGGGCGTGGCTTCCGGCGCTCCTTGCCTGCAAGTCGCCGCGGCTGAGAGCGCAGGCGGCAGCTGACAGGCGCTATTCTTCAGACGGCTGCGGCGGGAGCCCTGCGAGGTGGGCGGCCTCCAGTTCTCGTCCCCGCGTCCCGGCCCGCGAAGTTCCAGGGCGCCGGGGCATGGAAAAGGGGAAAATGGACGAGAATGAATGGAGTTACCATGGCGAAGGCAACAAGAGCCTTGTGGTGGCCCACGCGCAGGTGAGTGGCTGGCAGGCGGCGCGGCTCCGGGCCTCACCCGACGACTCCCGCAGCCCTGTTACTAGTATCTCCAGTCTGGGTCGTGACTCTTCCTCCAGCTTCCCTGGTAGTTCCCTGGTACCCCGACAGTACTCATCCCCGGCACCCCTATCTCCGTTTGCTCCCCTTTGCTCCTAGTGCCCCTTCTCGGTTCTCTGTCCCGTCAGTACTCTTCCCCACGCCCTGTGGGTGCCGCGTGGGTCTCACGCTGTGCAGCCTCCGCCGGGATGCTCATCTTGCTGCCAGTCCACGGTGGGTCAGAGACTGAGCTTGGACCAGGGCCTGGGCAGCACAGGGGAAAGTTCCCAGAGTGCTGTCACTCTTAGCATGGAGTTCAGCCTCGGGAGACCACAGAGCTAGTGTTCTACCTTGCTGCTGCGCTGTCAGGAACGGGGTGCTACCACAGGTTCTTGTCCAGATCATATACTTTAAACGGTTTCTCCTTCGTTCAACTTGAAAGGCAGTTTCAGAAGATGTAGTCATTTCCAAGGAGGCGAATTTAGGAAGAGTATGGATTTGTGTGTAGCCCCAGATTTCTCTTGCTGTCTGATTACAAGCTAGCAGGAATGTGGTGGGCTGGGGGAGTAGAAGGCGGGGAGGTGTCATGTGAGAAGGTTAATAGCTCAGGGAGCTGGGGTGATTCCCACCTCCACCACTGAGAAGCAGTGGGCTGCATTAGGAAAGTGAAGATAGGAATAGCATGTACTTTGTCTCCATGAAGTTAAGATTGTATGGAGCTGTATTGAGTGTTGAGCAGCCTAGAGCTTGGGTCTTGTGTCTAGTTGCCATCCTGGCCTACTAGTGTATTTGTACAGAATGTAGACCGAGGACGAGAAGGCCCCTCTTGGAAGACAGCTTTTTCAGGCCTTTTTGTGACCAAGGATGCTAACGTAAGCGGGGTGGAGAAACTCTCTGCTTCCTTCAGTACTGGGCATGTCTGTAGTCCTCCATCTCCTTTGAGAGCAGGTGAACTTCGTTTCTCTGCTCAGCTTCCCAGGCCTGTCTCATCCAGTCCAAGAGAGAGGGAGGTCTTTACCAAGCCTCTCTAGGCATGCTCACTTTTTCTGAGCTAGCATCAATCACTGAGTTGAAAAGCTCTTATAAAGTCCTCTGCCAGTTCTTCCTTCCCTGTAGCATGCATACACAGCTATCCTTAGGTCCATATTGCAGGAGCTGGGGGTGCTGGACATCTGCGCTGTCACTGCCATGTGCAAATGGAATGAGAGAGAAAGTGAGCCTTCTGTGGTCCTGGGGTATTGGGGTAGAGGAGCTACAGAGTATATGGGGCATGCTTGGGTGGGCAGGAAGGTGGACAGCCAGCCAGTTTCAGAGGGGAGTGTCAGGGTTCTTTGTCTCCCTTACTCTCAGCGACATCTCCAGAAGTTTCTATAGTTACTTGTCAGTTACATCATGATTTGTGACAGCTCTGCAGTTTGTCCATTCCCAAGTACAGTACCTTAAGTATCCCCTGCCCAACTGGTGCAGACAGCTGTCTGACCCACTTGCTAGGCTGTTAGTCACCTGGTTACTGTCCTGTCTGCAGGCTCAGCCATGGATCCTGAAGGCTCTTGGCCAGGGACTTGCTGCATTTTAGCACAGGTGGCCCTCCTTGCAGCCTGAGGGTGTGACTTGTCCTATCACCCACTTTAGTCTGTGAAGCCTGTGGCCTCCCTCAAGGCTACTGCAGCTTAACACTCCTAAGGCATCTGCATTTGCTTCCTTTACCTTCCTCTTGTTGGTTGTGGCTCAAGAGTCTAGCCTTGTGAGGTCACTGTGCATTTCATTTGCCATTCAGTCTCTTACTCAGTTGTCCAGGGCACCTAGCCTTTTGAGTTGTGTTGGTCATGAGGTTCAGGGCAAACAATGTCCACTCCTATTATTATGCAGAGCTGTCATGTTTTCCTTCTTATTGACAGAGGTAACATGAAAGACTTGTTATTTAACTAGTTCTTTCAATAACTAGTTATTTAACTAGTTATTAACAATGTTCTTTCCTGCCTAGAAAGAACATTGTTGTCAAGACTTGAAATGAACTGCCCATTGCATGTTGGTCTGGTTTTAAAACCTTTCAGAGACCCAGTGGAGAACCTCAGATCATTTCTAGAGCCTATAATGTCTGGGGCATGTATCTGGAGCGTTTAGAGGCAAACATCAAGCTTTAGGGATCATCTCACATTTTCTGTTTCAGCCTTGTGTTTTAGAATTTTTGATTTTTGGGTTTACATTTTGTTATTTACCATTGTCTTATATATCCAATATAAACAGTTGAGATGGTTATTTTATTGTGGGTGGATTTGTTAAAGTAGGCTAATAGCCCATAGTGCGGGGAAATGCTAGTAATGTTAATTGGAAAAGGGGAATTACAGACAGTGTGATTGTAATTACAAATGACTGGAAGAAAATATGTCAAAGTATTGCAAGTAGTTATTGCTTTTCAGTAGAATTTGATTGCTTACTTGAGAATGGGTCTGTGTTGCCCTGGCTGACCTCAAACTCCTCAGCTCAAGCAATCTTTCTCATCCTCCTGAGTATCAGGGTTACGAGCTGCCACTCCTGGCTCCTCATTTTGTTTTTAAAAATATTTTATGCACTGGGGAAGCCAAAGGCAGGAAGATATTTTTGAGTTTGGAGCTAGCCTGGTCTATGTAGCCAGTTCCAGATCAGCCAAAGCTACATAGTAAGACTATCTCCTAACCTTTTGTGTTGAGTATATATTATAATCAGGAAGAAGGAGTTTTGAGTATAGTTTAGTGTTAGAATGTGCATTTGCATGCTTGAGGCCCTGAGATCAATTTCCAGCATCAAAACTATCTCTGAGTTGGAAGGGACAGAGGTGTGAACTATGGTCTCAAAATGAAAGAATGTATTTGATCACATTGTAGTAACCCTGAGAGCCCAAGGAGAGCTATGGAGCCAGGCCAGCTCGGTGACCCCTAATGGGTATTGACCCTAACAACATGTGAAAAGGACAGGAAATTTGGACAAAATAAGTTTTTAAAAGTTTATGGTTTTGGATCTAATTTCTGTTAAGAAATCAGAAGTGATAATAAAGACATTGTTCACAAAGATTTCTACCACAGGTTATTTGTGATTGCCTAGGTAGACATCTGGCCAATGCTAGAGGAATAATGGAAGATAGTGGAACCACAGAGCTGATATTTTGTTTTTCCAGCCTTGTGGTGTATTCCCAAGCCCCAGGCCCATCTTTAGTATTCACCTAGAACTGGTTGAAAGAGTTTGCACTTTTCATGAGATGTGCAGTGGTTGTCTCTCAGATTGATGCTGCTGAATCTCTTTCATGGTGGTTGGTCTGCTCACATGCTAGCTCATTGCATATTTTCTCTTGATTCCTTATCTGGTGTTGCCAGGTAGTAAGTATTCCCTTCGGTGATGTTTAGTTTTGTGTTTGTCTTTCTGCATTTACATTGTCAGAGATGACCTTTCTGCCTCTCTGACTCTCTCCTGCTTGGTCAAAATCCAGTCAGATTTCATCTCTCAGTACCATTCTGTCTTCTGAGAGTAGTAACACAGGAGGCTTTTGTGTGTCTAGAGAGCAAGGCTTTGCTGTGCTGGTCCATCCATCATCACAGTCTGGGTGGGCAGTTCAAGGGCCTCTGATGTTTGCTTGTATTTCTCTGACTCCACCTGTGGCTTCTATGAGCCTTAATTCCTTTTCACATGTTATTGGGGTCACTACACATTAGGGGTCACTGAGCCGGCCTGGTCTGGCCTGGCCTGTCTCCATCTCTCTCCCCTTGTGCTCTAAGGATCACATCAATGTGTGGTACATTCTTCACTTTGTAACCTCCTCCCATGGTTCATACTTGTGTCTTCTTCACCCTGGGAGGATGGCTGGGAGGTTGAGCTAGAGCTGCAGAAGGTTAAGAAGGAGGTTGGACAAGGTGCCTGTTCCTACTGCTGCTGATCTGCCTTGTTCTCTCTGAGGCTATTAGTTGTCACTGAGGCTAACCTGTGCTGTTGTGAACACCTCAGCCTTGGCAGCCTGCTTCTCAGGTCCTGAGGATATGTATTTGGCTGTGTCACAGAGGTCAGTGGCTTGGCATCTCTTGCCTCTGGTAACTAGCACCATAGAGGATTTCCTTATAGGTTGAGAGTCTTTGTGGAAGAGGGTTCAGGAGACAAATCTTGGATGTGCTGGAGCTCCCACCTGGATGTCATTCTCACAGTTGGGACAGGCTGGGTAGAGTACTGTTTCTGGTACCTAGGGCCATGTCCTGAGGGGTGATGTTCTTTTGTATACCCTCCCTTGACAGTGATCTGAGCTTCATGGGCTCTTTTCTGGGTTATTTCCTCACTAATTTGTCAAAGGACATGGCCCCTGGGACATTTGACTCAGTGAGTGATTCTACCATGAGAGTGCCCTGTAGGATAGCTTATTATCTTCACTGAAGGGCTTTAATGGTACCCACCACCCCAGTTATGGTTTGGATCTTAACTGACCTCCAAAGGTCATGTTGAAGTCTTGGTCTCCAGCTGACTGTGCTGTTGAAGCCATTAGAGGCAAGGCCTAGTGGAAGGAAGTTAGGTCATTGGATCCTTAGCTTTGAGCACAGTCTTGGAGACCTAGGCCTTTCAAACTCTTGCTTTCTCTTCTGGCTGAAGTTAGGGAACAGCTTTCCTCTGCTGTGCACTTCTACTGTGATGCTCCGTCTTACCACAGTTCAAAGCAGTGGATTAAGCAGCCAAGGATGGAAACTGTGAAGCCGTGAAACTTTGTTCCTTTTGTTTCTTTCTTTTTCTAAAAACGTTATTAGCATATGTTAGCTATGCACAGTGGGTCCATTATGACATTTTCATACAAGTGCACGAAGCACTTAAATTCTACTCATAGTGGGTCCATTATGACATTTTCATACAAGTGCACTTATGCATAGTGGGTCCATTATGACATTTTCATACAAGTGCACTTATGCATAGTGGGTCCATTATGACATTTTCATACAAGTGCACGATGCACTTAAATTCTACTCAACCCTCAATTCCTTTTCTTCACCAAATGTTTTTTTTTTTTTTTTAAATTTATTCCTTTCGTTTTTCCAAAGGTCTTTTTATTTTTATTTGTATGATAATTCGCCTGCATATATGTCTTTTTACCATGTGTGTGGCAATGCCAGCAGAGACCAGAAGAGGGCCCCAGATCTCATGGGACTAGGGTTACAGATGGTTGTTATCTGTCATGTGGGTGCAGGGAACTGAAACCTGGTCCTTTGGAAGAGCAGCCAATGCTGTCTTTCCAGCCCTGCCTTTCCTCCTTTTAAGCTTATTTTTCAGACAGGTTGTCATGGAGATAGAAAGCTACCACTCTTCTGAGTTCTCTTTGACAAGTTCTCTGTGGCCTTTTATTCTATTCAGTTATTCAGTTGTAGCTTCTTTGCCTTAAGGAAAACAGAGTAGTAGAAGAAAGTGGAAATCACCCAGTAGCTCCCCACTTAGAAAGAGACTTCCGAACACTTTGATGTTCTTGCTTCCAATCCTTTTCCAGTGCCATGCCTTTGTTGGTGGTGGAAAATCCTCTGCAACTGCCTGTTTTAGCCTCCTCTGGCCAATGGTATCTCTTTTACTTGTCTTTGCTAATGGGAGCGGTTTTGGGGTAGATTTTTCACCTGCTTTATACTGACACTGGGCATTCCCTGATGTACACTCTTCACTTTCCATACCCACCCCTCGGTCGGTGTAGGTACTTTATGAGGGTTGATTGGAACTGGCTGGTTGGCTCTGGTGAGCTGAGTGTCTGAGTGCTGATACTGACATTGACCTTCAAGGCTGTTGCCGGTTCTCCTGGGGAGGAATGGCTGGGAGCTGATGGCAGTTTGTGGATGATGAACGTGTAGGTGGACAAAATGGTTTCCCTTGGAATGGATCCATAACTGCACTGAGTTTTTCCTACTTGGTCATGGTTCGCGCTACCTGATGGGAAGAGAGAGGAGACTTTTGTGGGTGACAGAGGCCGAGCTACTATGCATGGTTGTGATGGCTGAGGACATCTTGTTGGGGGATGGTCCAGTAATGGAGAACCAGTGGGTTATTATGGGCTTTGCTGCCTAGACCCCACAAGGCTTGTGTCCATACTGTTTGCCTGGGGCTAGCCAGCACTCCCAGCCCATTAGTTGGCAACTGAGCAGCCAAATGGAGCTGGACAACTGCAAATGTGACGTGGAGATGCCCTGGGATTCAGGCCTGCCTCCAAGCTCTGTTCCATTGCACACGATCTTGACCTTAAATGCCAAAAAATGTTTGGGCTTCCCTTCAGGCCTAACTTTTCACATTTTATACCTTGGGATTCATGTGGTACAGAAGGAAAAAAAAAAAAGAGGAGAGGTGGTGGGGAGACCGTCGTCTGGGAGTATTCTCTGGTGCTCTGTAGTAGTGATGATGTTGATGTTAAGAAGTGCCCGGGGATAGTGATGCTGTCTTATGTGTCAAGGAAACACCAACAGGTTTTTGTTCTCAGGGCATCCCCCTCCCCCCAGGGTCTCATTATGTAGCTCTGACTGGCCTAGAGCTCTCTATGTATACCAGCCTGACTGGAGACTCACAGAGATCAGCGTGCCTCTCTGTCCATTGTTCTGGGATTAAAGGCATACACACCACCTGGCTTTTGTTTGTTTTTGTTTCAAAGATCTCTCTGTAGTCTAGGCTGGAGTAGAACTTACTTTGTGGACCAGGCTGGCCTAAAACTTGCAGTCCTTCTGTCTCAGCCTCCAACTACTGGGATTGTAGGTGTGAGCCACCTTGCTCCCCCTCTCCCCCGCTTTTGAGTTAATTTGTATTGATGCTAAGGGGGGGGGGGAAGAAAGGGAGGGAGAGAGGGAGAGGGAGAGGAGAGTATTAATAATGCAAAGGAAATGTATAGTTTCCATTTGTAAATAGACCAGCTGTCTTGTGTCTATCAAGAACACAGTGGCAGGAACTTTGGAAATCTGAATTCGTATCAATAGTAAGATGCTGCCAAGTGTGGGTTCAGTGAATTCCTGTTGTTGGCATTTGTGTGCACAGGGCTTCTGAACTGGTTTTTTTGAGGATACCGGGGGGGGGGGGAGTTCCTGTGATAGGAAGGTTCATATGACTTGCCTAGCACCACCCTTCCTGGGCCTGCCTGGCTACAAAATTATGTTGTGCAGCTTCTTAGTTCTCTGGGAGGTGGAGAGAGACACTGCTTTCCTCTGGCCGCAGTGCAGCTCCAAGAGAACAAGCTTGGCTCCTGAGGGCTCCCTGTGTGGGACAGAGTGAGATCTTAGGCCAGGACAGCGGGGCTTTGTCCTCACTGATAAGGGCATCAGTGTGTCCTGTGTTGATGTTCAAGCATGGCCAGGCTTTCCCTGGAAAACACTTATTCCTGTCACTGATATACATTGTCTTAATTGATGGAGAGAATAATCAGGCAGGCCCTGAGCAGAGCAGCAAGATTGTACCCAGCTGTGGAAAAAAATCAACTTTCCCCCTTTGTTTTTCAAGACAGAGTTCCCAGACTGTCCTGGGACTCTCTTTGTATGTAGATCAGGCTGGTTTCCTACTCGTAGACCCATCTGCCTCTGCCTCCTATAGAGTGCTGGGCTTAAGGCATGCACCACCATCACCTAGTTTAGAAGTTGTTTACAATTTAGCTTTTCTGCAGATGATGATCTTATTCCTCCTCTTCCTCTTCTTTTAAATTTAGGTGATGTTATAGTTCCCTTAAAGTGGTCATTAACCCTGTGATTCCCAATATTCGTTGATGATGCCTGCTTTGAACATGGGAAGGGAACAGTTGAAGCCGCATGCCTTGGTTCTCAGCTCCGAAGGCCAGGATTGGCCTTCAGCTGTGCAGTTGATTAGCAGTGAATCGAATGCTTGGCACCAGCTGGGAATAGGAACTCAGAGAGGGGTTGGAGAGGCTGTGCTTGGTGGATCATGCATGGTTCTCATACAGTCCCGGCTGCTTGGAGGGCTCAGGCAGAGGATCACTTGAGCCTAGGAGTACATGGCCAACTTCGATAGTATAGCAAGGCCTGGGCCCTTAAGTCTTTAAATTGTTGAGGTCATGATATTGAGCAGGAGGGGCAGGGTATATGAGAGGGATTGGAGGGAAGAAAGGGAGAAAAATAAAATCATATTTTAATTTAAAAATTATTTAAAAAATATTTAAGTTAAACAGGAAGGCCTTGGATCTGGGAGGGTCCCACCCAACATAAGAGGAGTAGTGGGCGTGGTTGGGGACCTCCTGGGGCGTTTGCTGCTGCTTATGTACCCCTCCCCCATACTATTTTTTTTTTTACAAAAAATTTTGAAAGAGATTTATTTATTTTTATGTGTGTGTGTTTTGCCTGTGTCTTTGTACCATGTACAAGACTTCAGAAGCCTGAAGAGCATGTTAGATCCCCTGGAACTGTAGTTACAGGTGGTTGATGGATATTGTTACAGATAAGCTGCCATTTGGGTTCTGAAAATTGAATCTGTGTCCTTTGCAAAACTAGTTTACACTCTTAACCTCTGAGTCATCCTTCCAGCCACACTTTTTTTTTTTTAAGATTTATTTATTTATTTTATGTGAATACATTGCTGTCTTTAGACACACCAGAAGAGGGCATCAGATCCTATTAAAGATGGTTGTGAGCCACCATATGGTTTCTGGGAATTGAACTCAGGAAGAGCAGTCAGTGCTCTTGACCGCTGAGCCATCTCTCCAGCCCCACTCATAACAACCATTTTTGAGATAGGGTTTCATGCTACATGTAACCTGGGTCAGCTTGGAGGTGATGGAAGTCCTTGCCTCAGCCTTCCTTCTGCTGGGATTACATGTATATGTCAGCACCATCTTGGTGTGTGTGTGTGTGTGTGTGTGTGTGTGTGTGTGAGTGTGCTTGCATGTATTTGAAATAGGTTCTTGCTATTAAGTCCAGGCTAGCTGGGAATGCAGTCCTCACCTTTAGGAGGCTGAGGCAGGAATACCATGAGGCCAGCCTGGGTTTTACATACTGTGTTCTAAAGTGAGATTGCTAAAAAAAGAAAAGAAAAGAAACAAAAAGAAAAGAAAAAGATCCCAGTGCTTGGGAGGTAGGAACAGGAAGATGATGAATTTGAAGTCAGCCCAGGCCATATAGTGAGAGCCTGTTTAAATCACATTAGGAGGATTGGAGGAATGGCTCACAGGTTAAGATGGTATACTGCTTGCTTTCCCAGAGGACCTGAGTTCACTTGTCAGCACTCAGCATTGGGCAGCTCACAGCTCTTGTGGACTCAATGTGTTCTTGTGGTCTTTTAGAGCCCCTGCACTTGTACCTGGGCATATATTACCCCAGTGTGTCTCCTGCCCCATGGTGTTGTGCCAGTTTGCTTGTACACCATTTGCATAACTAGTACTGCCATGTGGGTTCTGGGACTGAAATCCAGGTCCACTCGAAGAACAGCTAGTGCTCTTAACCTCTGAACCATCTCATCAGCCCCTGGATAATGACTTTTTGAGCTTCCTTATTTCCTTAAGATAAATATCTAGGAATGAGTGGGCTGGGTCAAAGGCCACAGATTTTCCTGGCTGCCTTGTGGTGCAAGCTTTCTGAAAGTGACCCCAACTGGGTCTCTTCCATGTTGCCTGGCCCTTTCTCCACAACTGCTGACCCGTATGCCTGAGTGTTAGGCCTGTACTGATCATGCTTTGTTTAATTTTCCCAACAGCGCTGTGTAGTTCTGCGTTTTCTGAAGTTTCCTCCAAATAAGAAGAAGGTAAGGTTGGTGGGCTGGCTATTGTCATTACAGCCTTAAGAAGACCTGGATGTTTTCCAGGGGGTGTATGTGTGCTTTGTGGTGCTAGACACTGAAAACGGGGCTTAACCTAGGATAGGGAAATGCTCTATCTCTAGGGTTTGTCCAATATCCTAAGCCTTCCAGTGCAGAGATAGTAATGCTAATTATAGAAATTTATGGATGATGTACTCATTCAATGTGGGATGTAGTGGGTCCTCATTTTTGATGTGTAAGACCTAGCAGGTCCTCTGTGTCACTGTGTGTCACTTTATGGTAGGTCTGCCTGCTCTGCTCGGGATCCCAGGGCCAGGTTTCAACTAGATGAGCTCCTTAGTTGCCTCAGCAGAACTGTGTGCCTAAGAAAATACAGTGTGTCACACTGAGTAGATAATCTGTTATGCTAAAATCACAGTGGACAGGATCTGGTAGAGCAGAGGTTGAGTGATCCAGGCATAGCCTGTGGACCCTCCATGAGGACTTGCTTCTGCCCTGTTTACCCGAGTTGGTAAATCTCAGGTAGATACTGAATATTGGAGGCTCCTGTGGCCACAGCCTTTTATCTGCTCCTGTTGTTTTAGCACACAGTGTGAGGGAGGCTGAGACATTTGGCTTGTCTTGCTTTGCACATGGCCAGCTGCTTGAGAGCCACATGGGGTTGACCTGGCTTTTGAGAGTAAGAACCTCATAGTGGGGGAAGATGAACTCTTTGAGGAGGTCATTATATCATCTGAAAGACTGTGTCAAGTGTCTGAGAGCAGAGGTAGCTATGGGACATTGGTGGTAGAGGTGACTTAGGCCTTGTTTCCCAGGAGCCAGCAGGAATGTTGCCTTGAACTGAGCAGGAGTGAGAGTCAAAGGTGGGTTGAGCAGGCAGAGGGGATAGAGTAGAGCCCAGGCATCTAATAGGTCGGCCTCAGCTGCAGAAGAGAAATGACCCAAGGTGTTCTCTTTCTGTCAAATGTGTCTTGGGGGCTTCATCCTCTTTGTCCTTGCTTGTCCTTGTGTGGTGGCTGCAGTGTACATGCACCCCACCTCACCTACCAGGCATTCATGGGCAGTGTCTTCCGGGTGGGGATTCATGTACTCATCCCTCTGTTCTCCAGATGGTTTTTATCTTTTATTAGAAGCTCTGACATAGCTGTACAGGGCCACTGGGTGTGTTCTGGGAATTTCTGTCAGGCTAAGTTCTGACAAGATCCAGTTGTAGGAGCTGTGGGATATCTGCACATACTTTGACTGTGTAGGACATTTCCGGGTATGAGTGGTGAGTTCTCCAGAGGTTTGTGGGACACATGGTATGGCAGCTTAGTCTGTCCTGAGCTAGGCTTCTGGGAGTGGGTTGCTACTAGGAGCCCTGCCTAGAGGTCCATCCTGAAGCTATCCTGTGCTTGCCTATTCCAGACCTCTGAAGAAATACTTCAGCATCTGCA
The DNA here is from genome assembly GCA_019843965.1 of Rhynchomys soricoides. Lineage (NCBI taxonomy): Eukaryota > Metazoa > Chordata > Mammalia > Rodentia > Muridae > Rhynchomys > Rhynchomys soricoides. The sequence goes on along the minus strand of JADRCH010000119.1, from coordinate 411,790 downwards.
GAACATAGTGGACTTTGGCAAAAATGTCATGAAGGACTTTTTGGGAGAGAACTATGTTCATTGTGGGGTAAGTGCTGTTTGTTCTGTACTCAGTTCCGACATCTCAGTGAGAGCTCTTATGCAGTGAGAATCTCCAAGCTTTTCTTACCTGCTGTGCCATGTGGCAGTCAGCCAGCTCTGCCAGAGGTGCCTGAGTAGTGAACTTCTCCAGTGAGAACCTCGTATGTTATCCTTGAACCTGAAGGAATAGCTTTGCCCTGTGTTCCTGTTTTTAAGAATCAGTGTGGGCCCATTCCTGGAGGCTCCTCCTGGAGGAGGCCTGTGGATGCAAGCATGGGTATGAGTTGCTATGGATGATACTTACTGAGGGCCACAGACGAAAGGCTTTAGAAGCCCTTAACATTGCTGTCTGTCTGGGGTTTACTATTCTTATAGCTTGCTTGTGGCAGGGAAGGACTAGATAAGGGATGCCCCATTGGCCTACTTGTCTAACCTGACTTGTCTTCTTAGTTTGGGACTTTGAAAGTATCCATTTTGCCTTTCCTTGGCTGCTGACTTTGTAGTCTGTCTTCCACAATGTCTATGGTTGGAACTGTTTGGAGGTCAAGGATGATCCCTTAGGAGCATTCCTGTAGTTTTCATTCAGGATATATCCACTGAACAGTGTTAGTACCTACCCATGTCTTCTTGGAGAAAGATTGTCAGAGGTACTGTCTGCTGAGAACTATGTCTTCCAGCCCTGGCATGCTAGACTGAGTGGGAGTCTCTGGTCAAGACTAGATGGCTAAGGGGAGCTGGGTCATCCTGAGGCAAGATCCCAGCATTTTTGTTCTAGGCTGGTGTCCTTTGTCATTTACATACTGTTTCTGAAGACTCAATTTTGTCACGTTGGGAACATAGGGCAGGGATGATGGTAAGGAACATGGTTTAAATTGATGCAGATTTCCTTTGCATAGAAAGTTGCAAATAAACAGCTGAGGGAGTGAGAGCAGCACCTGGCCTGTGTGCCCAGTGTTGTCAGAGCTTGAGCTGCTGCTTCCTCTGTGGCGCAGCTTGCTGGCCATCTGGCTGGGAGTCTTGCAGCCCTTGTTCTATGTCTATAGATGCTGCAGGACCAGGAGGGGCTGTGACAAGAGATGCTGGTGGTGTGGCTGGTCATGGGTCCTGGCTGGCTCTGAGGAGAGCCAGCTGCTTTTAGTGCACTGAAATGTTCTTGCTTCTGTGTAAGCTATGTGTGTTCTGAAAATAATAGTTCAGTTCTTACTGCCAAACTGGCATACAGAACTTTTAAACTATAGTATTTCACTAGGAAACATACTGTGAAGTTCACCATTTTAACTGTGTTTAACTATGAATAGTCCTGAAGCATTAACAGTCTTCAGGACATTGTGAAATCTGTACGTTATGTGTGTTTTCTTTCAGGAAGTTGTTCAGCTGCCTTTAGAGTTTGTGAAACAACTGTGTTTAAAGATCCAGTGTGAAAGACCAGGTAAGGGTGTTGAACAGTGTTTGCATTATTTATTTATTTTTGGACAGGTTTCTTTCTATCCCTGGCTGGCTTGGAACTCAATTTGATCAGCTCAATCAGATCAGCTGGCCTTGCATGCCCAGATACCTGCCTGCTTCTGTTTTCCAAGTGTTGTGATTAAAGGCATGCACCACTATGGTTGGCTTGTTTGCAATTTTAAAAGTTTTTGAAGTATTCAACCAGGCTAGGTTCAGGCATTTTGCAGCAGTATTGTGGCCAGAGGCTTTGTCCCCACCCCTGTGGTCTCTTTTCTTGTGCTTGCTGGTGGCTTTGATGGCAAGAACCAAATTAAAGCTTTTTTCTTTATGATCAAGCATGTAAAGTCCAGGTGTTGGTTGTAAAAATGTCTCATCATCGACACTACCAGGCAATAATGCTATAGAGTTCTCCACAATAAAATCCTTTCTGATTTGATTCAGAAAATGAAATAGGACTCTGGGGTCTGTCTGGGGCGGACGCAGGAGGTGGAGGGTGCAGGACAGCATTGGGCTCTAGTGTTCAAGTCCACAAAGACAGACAGAGGCCAGCTTCAGTGCTCTTCAGCTCACAGATGCTCAGCATCCCCATTTCATTTCATAATCCCAATTGAAAATCTGATACTTTTCATGATGACAGTGGTGACTTTTGACAAATTGGTGGGGTGGCAGAAGCAGGCAGATCTCTGAGTTCAAGGTCATCCTGGTCTGCAGAGTGAATTCCAGGACAGCCAGGGCTACATGGAATTTTTTCTCAGGGGGAAAAATATGTGATAATTCATAGTGATAAGAACTCTGTTATTCCTTGTAATGTCTGTTGGATTAAGTCTGCTTTTTGGAAGGGAAGCTGGTCCCCTGGAGCCAAGAGCCCGAGTTTAGCAGGGCATGCTGAGGTGATGTGGGAGCACAAAGAGTCAAGAGTTGGAAGGAAGGAAGGAAGGAAGGAAGGAAGGAAGGAAGGAGCTGTAGTACATTTCTTTCCCCTGTTCCTGGGCAAAGAGAGTGGTAGAATTGGCGACCATTTCCAAGATTCTTCTCACTTCTGATATCTGTTGCACATTTTAAAGTTCCCCAAGGTCATGTTTGGGTTTAAAGATTGGCTAAAGGACTTTAGATCTCAGTTTTGTGGTTAGGATTTATACAGTGGGAGGTAAGGATGGAATCTGCCAATTGAAGAGTTATGGGTTCTGGAGAATCCAGACATCCCCTCCTACAGTGACTGTATGTGACGGTATATACCTCCAGGAAGCCCTCTAAGCCTCAGTGTCAAGGGTTTAGAGCTTGACAAGGCTGGCCTCCCACTGATTCACTCAGGTTTTCATCCTGTAGTGATGGTAGCATGTAACCTGATTATTATGTCCTAGTCTTCCCACTTCCCTGTTGCCTGCCTGAGGGTATCCTGCCCCCTCCCCCCAGGATTCTAGGATTATAAGGCTGGCTATCTCTTATCTTGACCCTCAGGTGTGACTTTTGCTCTGTTTTCAGAGTCCCGTTGTGACAAGGACCTGGACACACTCAGTGGTTATGCTATGTGCCTTCCCAATTTAACCAGACTTCAGACCTTCCACTTTGCAGAGCACCGGCCGATTCTGTGTGTAGAGATTAAGGTGGGTTTTCATTCCTGGTGGGATGATGGCACTACAGGTAAAGGGAAGGGTTGCTCTCAGGCAGTGAGTTCTCTGGCCCTGCTTTGAGTATGTGTTCAGCATTTCTCAGGAGCTCAATGAGCTTCTTTCCTACAGCTTCCCTAAGTGTCCCATGTGCTCTAGTCCCTTTCATAGCCTGCATCAGGCTCCTTCCTGGGTGTTGACAATGGGGGAGCCAACCCACACATGTGGGCTGCGAAAACTGTGGGTTGGGAACCAGAAAGAAGCATGTTGGGTGCTCTTCTGTACAGGATGTATCTCAGAACCTGTCTTGGCTATGTGCTTGTTGCTTCCTGCATTGAAAACCCAACCCTAGCGTACCCTTTGACTAGAGACTGCTTCCTGTGAAGGAGGGCTTTCTCAGAGGCACAAGACACCTTTGTGCCCTACAAAAGTCCCTGTGAACTGGCTCAGAGTTCTAGATTGTAGACCAAAATTCCCTTACTTCCGCTGCCTATGTTCAGTAGTTGGCCAATTGCATTAGAAGCCCCCCTCCAGCCCCCAAGCCCCACAGGACCATTAAACTTCTCCTCTTCCTCTCTTCTGAAAGGTGATGACCCCTGAGGCATGTGCTTGGGTCTTGTGATCCTTGAGGGCTGGACATTCTGTCTCTCCAGCTACACTGTCCAGAACACTAAGCTCAGGCAGCGTGTGCTCACGGCATGCAGACTTTAGAAGGCTGCTGGGATCCCTGACGCTCTGGAAACCTAGCAACTATCAGATGGGCACCTTGCAGGCCATACATTAATGGCAGTGGGAATAATGGTTGTGCTCCTTGGAGCTGGGAGCCCTGGATCCATCTCCACTCCTTACAGTCTGCCAATGAGAGTACAAAGCTGCTCTGTGTTACCCTCCTGTAAGCCAGGCAGAGCTCCACCAGTCCTCTCAGTGAGAGGGCGTCCTCTGGAGGCAGAGAGATAGATACCGTGATGAGGAAAGCTGAAAGCACAACAGTCTCTGAGGATATTTTTTACCTGACACTTGTTCTTCTCTATCTCATTGTGTGTGTGTGTGTGTGTGTGTGTGTGATTTCTTTCTAAACATTTTTCTCTTACATTACAGCCAAAATGTGGGTTTATTCCTTTCTCAAATGATGTTACCCATGAGATGAAGCACAAGGTGTGCCGATACTGCATGCACCAGCACCTCAAGGTGAGATTAGAGCCTAGTTCAGGAGTGCAGAGCACAGGGCATCGGGGGCTGAGGGAAGCCACTTGGAGTTTTCAGAAAGGATTGCTGAGAATCCTCTTTTCATTCCATAAGCAGCTCATATTGACTTTATTATTTTAAGAGTTTTGATCTTTTTGATTATAATTTATTTGTGGATGTGTGTTCAAGTGTGGGTACCTGTGTGTGAGGGGGTCAGAGGGCAACTTATGGTTGGTTCTCTCACTCTACCATGTGAGAGATCTGTGGGTCAAACTGTGCAGTGCTGGCCACTAAGTGCCAGGTTTCATACATTCGAGGCAAGCACCTATCACTTGAGCTAAGCCCAAGTCCCCCCTACACCTTTCTCCCTTTAAGCCCACCCATCCTCCTACCCCCTACCCTTACCCCCACTTTGTCCTGCTCTAGTTCTGTGGCCTTTAAACGTATCCCCACATCATACACAGAGGTAGAGGTTAGAGAGGCTCTGCATGAGCCAGAGCTGGGCTCTGGTTCTCTGAGCTTGAACCTCCCAGTGCTTTCATTTCCATCCACTTTCCTGCAGCTTTTCTTTTCCCTGATGCTCTTTCTCACTTACGTAATGGCAGTGCTTGGCTTGTCAATGCCTTAGAAGTGATTTGCAGGTGCTTCTCTTATTTTTCTTTGTGGACAGTGCCCTTTTTGCATAAACATGTTTAATTAAGTTCAGTTAATTTCTTCTTTCTTTTCTTGTTTGTGTCTTGATGTTTTAGCCAAGCAGTCACTGCCAAATGCAGTAGTGGGAGCCTTCCCGTTTTTTCATGAAATGAAACCTGGAGGTTTCATTTGTAACTTTAGATCTTAGCTATTTTCAGTTAATTTTTGTGTATGGCATTAAGTGTCCAGTTTTATTCTTTTGCATATAGATAGGTGTCTGGTTTTCTCAGTTTCTCTGACTGTCCTTTTCTCTGAGCATTGGTCCTGGCACCCTTGTTGAACATGTTTGGCATATGGGTGAGGGGCTCCTCTCTGTTCCTTTTCTTATTGGTATATTTGTCTGTCTTCATGCCAGTGCCACACTACTTTGATTACTGTGTTTTATTCTTCTATGTGCATTGATGTTCTGCCTGCATGTCTATGTGAGGGTGGCCAGATCCTCTGGAACAGTATTTATAGATAGTTGTGAGCTTCCACATGGGTGTTGGGAACTGAACTCAGGTCCTCTGGAGGAGCAGCCTCTGAGCCATCTCTCCAGCCCCAGTTACTTTAGTTTTTTGTGTTGGAAGATTTTTTTATTATTGATTCAATGTTACAAGATTCCTTCTCTTCTCTCCCTCTTCTTCCCCCCCTCCCCCTTTTGTTTATCCTTCCTTACTCCTCTTGCTTTTTAAAGACAGGGTCTAATGTAGCCTATGTTGGCTTTGAATTCAAAAGTAGCTGAGGATGGTCTCCACCTCCTAGGAGTGTAAGCATGTACTACACCCAGTTCCTGTCCTTGGCTTTGACCGTCTTGGTGTATGTGGGTGTCTTGGAATTTATCTTAACAGTTATGGCTTATCTCTTCTGTTTATTCAACAAAACGACTGACCTTTCTAGTTACTCTTCATCTCAGTTGTTTTTCAACTACACATTTATTTAGTTACTAAAATATTTATTAAATGTTGTATTTGTATCTGTGAGGATATGTGTATGAGGTGTGCATATCCACATACAGACAAAACAACCATTCCATAACATTTTTGTCCCAGAAGGTAAAAGGTTTTTAAAATTTGTTCTTTGATAACTTCATATATAAATATACAACATATACTGGTCACCCTCTCTTATCCTATCTCCAACCCCTTTTAATTGTTATCGTTATTAATGCATCATTTACATATGTGTGTATGTGTGCATTGTGCAAAACTCATGAGTGAGGAAGCCAAAGGACTACTCTCAGGAGTCACTTCTCTGCCTTGCTGAGGCCAGGTTTGTTCTTGTTTCTGCCAGAGGCTTATTCTAGTCAAGCTTGATTGCAAGCTTCTGGGAGAGTCTCGCTTCTGCCTTCCATCTTGTCGCAGAAGTGCTAGAATTACATGTGTGTACTACACACACAGTTTTTTGCTTGGGTTCTAAGATTGAACTCAGGTTTACCCACTGAGCCATCTTACCAGCCCGTTTAACTGTTTTTGAGATAGGGTCTCATGTGGCCCAGACTGACTGCAAACTTTCTCCTCCTGGCTGCCTCTCAAGTCCTAGGACTATGGTCACACAAACATGCCTGGCTGTTACTGTTTGTCTAGTGACTTCTCTGCTTATTCTGTAGTGTGTGTGTGTGTGTGTGTGTGTGTGTGTGTGTGTATGTTTTACATTTTATTATTTGGGTGTATACATGTTAAAGCACACATGTGGAGGTCAGTGGAAGTGTTTGGGAGTCAGTTCCCTCTTTACACTGTGAGTTCTGGGACTGGAACCTAGACCTGCAAAGCTTGCTCTGCAAAAATTTCCCCCCTCTGAGCCATCTTGTCAGCCCCATAAAGTCTATATTCTTGCTCACATATAGTTCCTGAACTTTTTACTTGATTAGCTTGCTGGGATTGATATTTTCTCAAGCCAGTGTCTCTCCATCTGTGGTGAGGAGGTGAGAATGGGTGTGTGAGCCCAAGCCCACTTAGTCTGCAGCAGGTTCTTCAGCCTTGTTTCCCTTTTTCTTCCGTGGTGCCCACTCAGGTAAGCTCAGGAGAGAGTTTAGGGCCTCCTCTGGTCTTTCCAAGGCCAGATTTCAGGAATGTGATAGAGCTTTTCAGAACCTACGGACATCCTCATTACTCAGCTTTCTCCTTTTGAGTTTTAGGTTACATACTTGTTTGCCCTGTTACCAACTGTGTAAGGAAACCATCAAGTTAAATGGTAGCCTCTAGATTTTTTTTGACAGATACCCCCAAACAGATCTCTGGCAGTGTATGAGCTCTCAATCAGGTCAGTAAAGACAACCATGCAAGGACAGCCTTCCTGGACTGAGAGTCAGGCAGGGTGGGTAATGACAGTTCCGGGGCTAAGGCTGTACATGTTCCTGCCCTATTCTGTGTTCTCCATGGAGGCTGCCAGGCTGCTGTGAGTGTAAGTTTCATGTTTCTTTCCCTTGGGGCTACAGACAGTGAGCTGGCTAGCTTTATGTCAACTTGATGTAAGCTAGAGTCATTTGGGAAGAGAGAACCTCAGTAAAGAAAGTGTCTCTATTAGATTAGCCTGTGGGACATTTTCTTGATTAATCATTGATGTGGGAGGGCCCATTCCATAGGGAGAAGTATCCTGCAAGGAACAGTGTCACCTCTAGATGGGTGCTCTTGGGTTATATAAGCAGGCTGAGCAAACCATGGGGAACAAGCTCATAAGCAGCTCTCCGTGGCTTCAGTTCCTGCCTCTGGGTTTCTGCTTTGCTTGAGTTCTTTCCCTGACTTTTCTCAACGAATAGGTATGGTAGTGTGTCAGCTTTGGTCATGGTGTTTTATCATAGCAATAGAAACCCTGACTAGGACAGGGATGAGAATAGGGCAGAAAGAAACTGGGCATGGTGGTGCACACCTTTAATTCTAGCATTTGGGAGGTAGAGCTGGGCAGATTTCTGCAAGTTCGAGGCTAGCCTGGTTTACAGAGAGAGTTCTAGGCCACATAGTGATATAAGAAACAAAACAAAACAAAATGTGTCAAGCTCATTATTCTTATTTAGTATTAGATGCTTTTCTTTCTTTCTTTAATAAGGTGGATTTTTATTTTTATGTGAATGAATGTTCCTTGCATGTGTGCATATACTTTATTCCTGGTGCCCACAAAGGCCATAAAGAGGCAGTTAGAATTCTTGGAACTGTAGTAACATTTGTAATCAGCCATGCATGTGCTGGTACAAGAACCTGAGTTCTCAGCAAGAGCAGCTGGTTCCTAACCAACAAATCTTCTGTCTACTTCTTTAGCTGTCTTTTAAAAAAAGTATATGTTCCCTGGATTTTTAAAGAACTTGAGACATTTTCTGAGGTCTCAAGATTTGTGATTCTGGCAAGTTTTGCTAATTTTTACATATAAAAACCATGGCCAGCTTACATGATAGGATTAAGAAGTATGTATTTTAAAATTATGAACTAATACCCATTCGTAACTGTTAGTTGGACCTCCTTCTAGTGTGATTCATGTTATCAGTCTGGTTGTCTTTCCAGACACATTCTTACAGTAACAATATATACATAACACGGGTGCTGGTGGTGGTGCCTCTTTCCATGTTTTCTATTGGTGGAGCATGCAGATACACGTATGGGACAAAATAGAATCTGCTGTTTGTTCTTGTTCTACCCAGTGCTTTCCCCCCTTACAGTGATCTTTGAGGGTTTTGTGTTGTATGTTTTCCTCAAAATGTGTTTGATATGTAAGTATACTTTTAAAGCGAGCATGACATCACATTATATGTGTTGCTCTGCCAGTTGAATAAATACTGATGGGTGTTAGTCCATCTTTTGGAGTGGCTGCTTCATACACTCATTCATTCCTTCATTGTATGTGGGCCCTGCTGAGTGAGTGAGCGTCCTTCCTTCCTGCAGTAAATATTTCAGTATCTGCAGCAAAAGCCACGTCCCCACCCCTGTTTAGTTACTTTAGATTCCTTTAGGCTTTCTCAGTTGGGGGAATGTATGCATTTTAAATTTTGGTGGTTACAAGAAAAGGTTGTGCCAGGTTATCATTCTATTGGCAGCACAAGATTGCATGTGCAGTGTCCATTCTCTGGCTCTTAGCAGTTTATGGAGACTTGCCGTTCTTATTGCCAAACCTTCAAGTGCCTGCTGTTTTCTTCTGCTCACAGGAGGGCTGAACTGGCAGCGACTGAGGCTAAGAGTTAACTGGAGTTTCCTAGGGTGAGGGGTCAAGTTGGCTCTTTCCTACTTAGGGTTGTACACCTGGGACCTTTTCCAGGTCAAGGCTGCAGCCCATCGTGGGTTATGCCGTTTTTTTGTTTTTGATTTTTTTTTTTTTGAGTTATTTGTAGTTACAGACAAAGTATTTGATATTGTCCTATTGGTGTTTTACCAGGTAGCAACTGGAAAGTGGAAGAAAATCAGTAAATACTGTCCCCTTGACCTCTACTCAGGGTAAGAGTCCCCTCTCATTTGTGGTTTTGAGGATGGATGGTGCCTGCTAAGGGAGCACCTTTGAGGTGGGGATTTTGAGAGTTATTTTGTGAGGTGTTGATGGTGTGTGTTTGTGAGAAGAGGGGGTGGGGGTCAGAGGCATGTACTGTGAAGTGAGGATAGTGGGGCTTGGGATCTTCTTTGAGGAAGGACGCTGGGGGCTATGAGGTGAGGTCAAGAGGATGGAGTATTTTGTACTGTGGGGAAAATAGGGTGCATTCTGTCAGCTGGTGGTAGTTACTGTCTGACATGTCGGCAGTGGGGTTTGTTCTGT
>JADRCH010000119.1:272806-402079 GCA_019843965.1 Rhynchomys soricoides | reverse complement strand
CTGGTGGTAGTTACTGTCTGACATGTCGGCAGTGGGGTTTGTTCTGTAAGGTGGGTGTTCATCAGGTTACAAAAATTTACAGAGGTTCTGTGAGGTGGTAAATGTGGGGTTTGGTGAAGTGGGAAATGGAGGTATTCTATGAGGGGCCCCGCTCTGTCTAAAGGGCTCCTTGCTCATTCCAGAAAACAAAATGTTACTATTTTTGCTGTGAGAACCAAACCAAGTTGGCAGTGCATTATGGAAGAGTCATGAGTGATTTACCTGTGCACCCAAGGCTACATGTTTTGAAGCTAACGATAATACAGAGTATTGTTGAGAATTTGTAACTTGTCAAACCAGAGTCAGGAGCTGTCCTTGGGATGTTCATAATACAGCCTTTTCAGAGCTGGCTGTGGGTGACTGTGCTGATGTGTTGTCCCCAGTGTGACCTCAGGACATGTCTTGGAATCCTTGCCTGCCCTGGGAACCCTGTAGATTTCATGTGGGAGTGAGAAGGGGGCTGTGTTCAGGGACACTGATGGAGGTGCCTGGGTGAGATAAGATCTGGAGTCTGAGTGGCAGTGAGGAGACAGCAGGTGTCAGTTGCTAATGAGTAGGGCAGAGTTCAAGAGGGGGACAGTCCCACAGCTCTGAGGTGGAGGGAGGGTGAGAGGTCTCATGTTCCTGCCTCTTTTAGGCTTCCTGAACTTTCCAGAGATCTGTCACAGGGATCACATTGCTTGAGTGCCTGCTGCAGCCTTTGGAAGCTGCAGCTGAGGATCAAGAAGGGCAAGAGCTACATGGACTTTTGAGTGATCGATGTGCCGTGGCTTTCTGGTTCCCCTGCCTCTGCAGGATTCCTCATGGGTGTCTTGGAGCCCTAGACTAAGCTCCCTTCCTGCTTTCAGGCTACAGTTACTAGATTAAGGCAGCTCTAGGTCCCAGCTCAGTCTGGAGCTGTGTGGATGTGTGGAGATGAAGCCCAGCCTACTGCCTTTAACACCTTCCCTGCTCTGTCCTTTCAGAAATAAGCAGCGTATGCACTTTGCCTTGAAGAGTCTGCTGCAGGAGGCACAGAATAATCTTAGGATATTTAAGGTAAGGGCTGTGTCCAGTCCATGCTGGTTTCCAAGTAAACCTACCACACTGTGATCCTGGTCACAGGTTCTGTGACTACACACATGGAGGTGTCCATGCTGGCTTGCCTCAGATGAGGCTGTCCCTTGACACTGCAGCAGGAGCAGATGGAGCTGAAGGTGGGAGGGGACAAGGCAGGGCCAGCCTTGGCAGGAAATAGTGGCTGTGGCCATGCTAGGAACATAATTCTGGAGTTCTCTTTGCCATTGTACAAGTGGGCAGTAGACTTGAGGCAGCATGAAGACTTGTGTGAGGGAGCAGGACTGAGAATGGGCTTCTCAAAACCTGTGTCTTGCTTGGTCTGGGAAAAGTAATGGGTTAACTAGAGGTCCTGTCTTCTGTCTTGCTGCTGTGTCATGGGCTGGTGTTAACTAGATCTAACTTAAGAATTTCCTTGCCCTAGAGGCTGGTCAGAGTAATCAACATCCTTCTTTGTCTGTCTCCATCTCCCCAAATACAGGAATGGAAGACAGTTTTAATTTCACCCTTTCAAAAAAAATAAAAATAAAAATGGCTGTGGGTGTGCACTTGCTGTGGTACTTGTGTAGAGACAGGACAGCCCTTGTGAGTCAGTTTTCTTTCCACAGTGGATGAAATGGGGATCAAATTAAGGTTACCACGGAGTCTAGTCACCCCTGTCCCCAGAGTTTTTTTTTTACTCTTTAAGAGATTAGGAATCTGACATTTGAATCCTGGAGATAAGTCTGTTTAACTTTGAGACCATTTCTGAACCTGTCAGGTCACATTTGAGGTATCTGATCTGCAGTTTCTGTGTAATCTGAATGGAAGAATCCAGAGAAAAGCTAGTGCTTCCCCAAGAGGCAGGTTAAGGGAAGTGATCTGCAATGGCATTTTTAAAATTAAAAATTAAAAAATTCATCTCTTTTATTGTATGTATGTGTATATGTTTGTGCGTGCGTGCGTGCACACACGATGCATATGTGTGTATGCCATGCATATATCATGGTGCATGTGTGTAGGTCAGAGGACAACTTGCAGGGGTTGGTTCTTTCCATCATGTGTGTCCTCGGCTTTAAACTGAAGTCATCAAGCTTGGTGGCAAGCACCCTCATCCATCTTGCAGGCCCTGCCTGTGATGTCTTTTTAAAACAGTAGGGTAGCAGTATAGTGAGTTCAGCACAGGAAGTACTGGCAGCTCTCTGGCTCTCTGCTTCTGATGCTGTATACCCGCTTCTCCCTCAAATTCTGCAAACCAGCAAAGCAGAAAATTCCTGAAGCTATGATAGTCCTCACTTGGAGAAGCTGCCTGGTTGTACTCAATGATCCCATGCTAGATCCTGGACTTGTGGTGACAGACAATGTTGAGTTCCAGGAACCCTTGTTATAGAGTCACTGCTCTACCTAGGTTGTGGTTCTGCTGGATGCCCCATAAGATCCTTGGATGGCTATATTTGTGTGTGTAAACACTCTCTCTGGATTTCACATTTACAATGTCCCTCAAGTCTAGACCCTTGATGCTGGGGTGAAACCTTGCTGCGAGGACTCCCTTGGCCACTTTTGGACCTGGAGGAGGGGCCAACTTCACCATGGGTTCAAATAGCTCTACCCTGGATATCAGGTGACCAAACCGTCTTAGCTCCACTTTGGTCACTCTTTTCCTCCTCTTGCCTAGCAAGGTGAGCACTGCCTTCGTTTGTCCCTTGGACAGCACCTAGACAGGGCCTCTAGAGAGACATCCCAGGATCCAGAGAGGAGTGTCTTCCCATACCTCTCAAGGTCAGAGACTATGCTCTTGGCTACTACTGCTCTCCTGAGCTCTTAGCATTTCACACTAACTCAGAGCCTCAGAGGGTCAGCCTAGTTTTTATTACGGGGTCCTATGTCTGTGCCTTGCCCCTGCTTGTGTTTCTATCAGCTTGTGTGATCCATCTCCTCCTTTTTTTCCCTACCTAAAGAATGGAGAGCTGATTTATGGTTGTGGCGATGCCCGGAGCCCTGTAGCTGACTTGAAGGAGCTTGCACACCACCTGAAGCCCTTCTTCTTCCCTTCCAATGGCTTGGCCAGTGGGCCTCACTGCACAAGGGCTGTGATCCGGGAGCTGGTGCATGTTATCACCAGGGTGCTTCTGAGCAGCTCAGACAAAGGCCGAGCAGGTGCCCTGAGGCTTGGACTCCAGGGCCCACAAGTCTGTGAAGCCAGCCCTTTCAGCAGGAGCCTACACCACCAAGGTAGGGCCTGACTTTCCCTAATCAGGTTGTGGGGTCTACAGGTGCATTGAGACTATCCCTTCTCATGGGTATCCAGAATGGAACCTACAAAATGATCTTTGGGTCTCTGCTTGGTTTCATGGCAGTGAAGTTTGTGGTCTAGTTGCACAGAATAAGGCTTAGCTGACTCAGAGGGTTAAGACTTGTTTTTGCATCTGTAGCTGGTTTGCAAGCTGCTTGTCACACTTGGGTTATATGGTTTCTAGCAATATATTGTGTGTCTTCTGCAATAACTCAGTGCTTTTAGCTATACCTTTTCCCCCTTGATCGTCATCTTGACTTTGGATACAGATTCTCCTCAGTCTTCATGTAAGAGAAGAACCAGGATTCCTTTGTATCAGGGCTGAGTGTGTCATGGAGTGAGAGCCGGCTACATGGCCTCTGGGTACAGTTGCCTTCCTGGTCAATAGGAGGAGAGTGGATCAGCCCTGCCACTGTACTGTGTTATGATGACTAATGAGTCAGGGCCAGGTGTGACTCTTGGGAACTGCAGAGACCTTTGAGTTTGACAGTGCTCTGTGTCCTTGAGAAATCGCATGGGCCTAGCCTCCTTTGTTACTTCCCCATGCCAACTGTTTTTGAAATGAGTTGTTTTTTTTTTAAAAACTACATGTGAATTTTTGGGGGGTTTGTTCTTTGTTCTTGTTTTGAAAGTAATTCCTTATTGTTTCAAAAATTTTGTTGAAATTAAACCCATGGTCTGGGAGGACACAGATGGGCACTTATGTGATCTGGGGACTCAAGAGGAGGCTCTCCGACACCCAAGGCTTTCCTCACAGACCTCCCTGACACTGATGTGCGAACAGGCCTAAGTCATGGATGAGTAATATTTGAAACGACATCATACTCATGTTTTCTGGTAAAGTGTAGTTCTTAAATAGCGCAAGTCTATCAGTGCATGTAGGTTTTCATCTTTGAGTTACCACTCACATTCACTGCATGGGGATCCTGCTGTCTTACAGGGCATCTGTTGTGTGGCTGAGAGTGTCTTGCTGAAGTGCTTGAGTATCCATTGTTCCCTCTCCTGTTTTTGCCTTTAGTTGAATCTGAGAGATGGCCAGTGATGTCGGGCCTCAGTTGAGAAGGCGCTGTACACATTGTGAGTGCATGAGTGAAGGATTGAGCCTTGCTTCTCCATCTGTCCCAGAGGGGACAGGACCTTGTCAATGGTCTTAACCACCACCCATGGCTCTGTATGTTTAGCTTGTTCTGTGGCAGCCAGATCGTGCCCCTCTCTATGTGGACTTAATGGTTTTTGATTCTGGAATCTCAGTTGGTCTTGAGGGTTTGAGGATGTCTGAATGATTTTTTTTTGCAGTTCTGGGCCTTATTTCATGTAGGATTATCTTTAAGCTTAAGTATAAAGTGACTTCTAGGGCACACGATGGATGGAGTTAAAGGATATTCTGGGTTGATGTTTGGAGAGCACAGGGCCAGAGGGAGAGGCACTGTCTCTACCTTTGTGTGTGTAGAGTCACTGGGTCCTTAGGGTGGTTTGAAGTCAGTCAGCCTTGTACCTTTGTGAGGTGTGTAGATCTGCCTCAGTGCTAGGCTGAAGCCTATAGGCCTTATCTGTGCTGCCCAGAGTGAACTTTGCTGTCTGCGCCGGCCTGGGTCTCCCTCCACAGTCTTCAAGTGTTGATAATAAACCTGCTCTCGTTCTCCCCTGATGTTCTTGGTAGGAAAAAACAACCCAGAGCACTCGGGGTTACCGAAGGGCTGTCTTCTGTACAAAACCCTCCAGGTGCAGATGTTGGACCAGCTGGACATCGAAGGCCTCTACCCTCTGTACAACCGGATTGAGCAATACCTGGAGGAGTTTCCTGAAGAGAGGTGAGGCTGGCTCCAGAGGAAGCTATGAGGCTAGCCTGGGTCAAAGTTGCCTGAACTCTAGAACAAAACAAAGCTCCTAGAACCTGGCTCTAGGAGGTGCCTACAACCAATTCTGCCCACGAAGAGTGTGCTAGGCTAAGATTCATGGTCACCAAAACACTAGAAATAAAGCACCTATGAATGCAACCATTCTAAATCCTGTGTCAGAGCCTGGCCTGTAGAGGGCAATGTTGTCCCATGGCTGCTCCTGGAATACTGGCTTGGTAGCTCCTTAGCAGTCTCTGCCATGCTTAGGACCCTGGGACTGCACTGTGGGTCCCCATGCCCACACCCGAAGTGTCTCATGGGCAGGATTCTTTTTGTACATCATTGGCTTTTGTTTAAGAGTATGGTGAACATCTCAGGCTGAGCCTCGGCCTCCTGGAGCCCCTGGGTTTTGTGGAAGATCTTGATGTTGCAGAATCAGGCTTAATGGGAGAAAGCTGTAGGTCTCTTAGGTGCCTTTCAA
Organism: Rhynchomys soricoides; assembly: GCA_019843965.1. Lineage (NCBI taxonomy): Eukaryota > Metazoa > Chordata > Mammalia > Rodentia > Muridae > Rhynchomys > Rhynchomys soricoides. The sequence goes on along the minus strand of JADRCH010000119.1, from coordinate 396,393 downwards.
ACAGTGTGATTGTTGGGCTACATTGTGTGATACTAGTGTAGTACTAGTGACTGAAAAATCCTTAGAGCTTTGTTACCCCGTTGATTTGGTTTTGGTGCTTTTCCTTCAGGAAAACATTACAGATAGATGGGCCTTATGATGAAGTATTTTACCAGAAACTGCTTGATCTGTCCACTGAGGATGATGGGACAGTGGCCTTTGCATTAACAAAGGTGAGTAGACCCATCGAGAAGCCCCATGCCTTCCTGAGAGTTTTTCTACTGTCCCCTCTACAGCAGTGACAGCCCAGAACTTAGATTTAAAGCTGCACTGTTTCTTAGATGGGGTGAGCAGGTGACCATAACGTAGGTTCTAAGTGGAACAGGCCAGAGGCAGGTCCCAGTGCTTGGTGGCCCTGGGCCCCACCTTTTGGATCCTGTAGAGAGTCTTCCTTGCCTGAAAGAATTCCATTGGGAATATAAAAAAGGTGTTGGTGCCTAGGAGCTGGCTCTGAGATGGGCTGCTGGTAGTCAGTTTTTTCATGTCAGATGTACCCAGAGAAATGAGGACCCATGCTCACCTAGAACTGAACAAAGGCGTTCACAGTGCTCTGTTGCTGAGGTAAGAACTATTGCAACTCCCCGTGTTGTCAGCATGTGACTGTACTAGGTTAGAAATCACACTTGCAACTCCACTGCATTTGCTGTATGGCTATATCAGGGGAGCACTTCTGACTAACAGAACAGTTCCCAAAGGGTCCACAGTGATGACTCTGTGCACATCATTCTTTGAAAATGACATGGATTACTAGTTCCTAGGGTTTGGGAAAGGGAGATGCGTATGGAAGTTCAAAGTCCCTGTGGTAATGGCAAATCACAAACGTGTATATGGACATGGAGGATCTAACAGGTCATGTCAAAGTCATGCTCATTTCCCATCAGGGTGCTACTGTGTCGTTTTGAGATGTTGCTGGGAACTGGGCACAAAGCTTGAGGGCTTTATGTTTTAGAACGTGGAGCTAGTGCTCTTTCATATGTTCTCGTTTTCTCTTTCTCTCTCTCTCCCTCTCCCCCCTCTCTTTCTCCACCCCCTTTCTTTCTCTCTCTCTCCCCCCTTTCTGTTTCTGTCCCTTTCTCTCTTCTTGGTTTTTCAAGACAGGATTTCTCTGTGTAGCCCTTGCTGTCCTGAAACTCACTCACTAGACCAGGCTGGCCTTGAACTGACAGAGATCTGTCTGCCTCCTGAACGATGGGATTAAAGGTGTGGGCACCACTGCCTGGCCATTCTTTTGCTTTTTAAAGTAATGTTTTAAAAATGTATTTGGTGGTTGGTTATAAGCCTCAGTGAGAGTGTGGAGGTCAGAAGTCAACTTGAGTTCTGTCTTTTTTTTTTCTCTGAGTTCTGGGAATTGAACTCAGGTTGTCAGGTTTGGAGGCAAGTGCTTTTACTCACTGAGCCATCAACCAGGCCTGCCTCCCCCCCCCCCCTCTCTTTTGGGCAGGGTTTCACTCTGTAGTGCAGGGTAGATCTAGGTTGTCATCTCTTTGGTCTGAGCCTCCTGAGTATCCCCATCCAACTGCTCCATTTCTTTTTTAGGATGGATATCTGTTCAGGTAGTTGAAACTGGAGATGGTGCTTTATAAAGCTGAAATTCAGAAGGAGTGAGCTCAGAGTACCCAGTGCAAAAACTTGTCTGCTCCTGTTTATTTAGCTGAACCAGGTGCTTCTTACAGATACTGTCTTCTTGGGACACCATGACCCTTCCCACCTCTAACTTTGTTGAACAGTACCTGGAGGTTGAGTAGGTGGGCTTTCTAGAAAGGCCAGCAGCCAATATTTCAGGTTAGGTGGGCCCTCTTATCTGCTGGCAGCCTTAGTATTTGTCTTAGTTTGGGTTTCATTGCTGTGAAGAGACACCATGACCTCAAAGCAACTCTTAGAAAGGACAACATTTAATTGGCGTTCAGAGTTTCAATTCATTATGATTATGGTGGGAAGCATGGCAGTGTCTAGGCAGGCATAGGGCACTAGATAGAGGCACTGAGAGTTCTAACTCTTGTTCCAAAGGCAGCTAAGAGAAGACTGTCTTCCAGGCAGCTAGGATGAGGGTCTTAAAGCTCACACCCACAGGGACACACTTCCTCCAACAAGGCCACACCTCCTAATAGTGCTACTCCCTGAGCCAAGCATATACAAACCACCACAGTACTGCTCTTGTAGTTCAGGAATAGCCATCAACAGGATACAGAAGAGAGGGATGTGTCAGGAAAACTATCCCAGAAACAGGTGTGTGGAGGGGTTGGAGTGACGGTCCCTATCAGTCTTGTGTGTTCCCTTACTTAGTAGCTTCTTTGGTCCTTCTTTGATCCATTGGTTTGGAAGTTATCTGTGTTTTTCCACTGGTGGTGTATCCAATTCACCAATGCATATTAAAGTGTAAAGTTACTCACTTGTTTGTGGCTCTGGTTGGTACATGCTGTGGGGTACTGTAATTACAGTTGTTTTTCCCAGTATATGTGCACTTACTGTTTGATATTCTTAGATTTGAGGGTAGTGGGCAGCATGTTAGTCAAGCACTCTACCACGTAGCTATAGCTAAGACAGTTTTCAGGGTCCCAGTTTTGAGTATTGTTTTTGACATGTTTGTCTAGATCTGTTCACATGTTGGACCACTGTCATCGCCTGAATTTCTCACCATTCAGATCAGCCCCTTGTCCTTTTCTTTAGCAACGGTTTTACGCCATGTCTTTTACTCACAACCATGTCACCTAAAAACTTCTCAGACTCGTTAGCTGTCATTGTCTCTGGAGTCCCAAGCAACTTTAGTCTTTCTATAAGTGTTGCCTATAAATGGGACAGTCAGCGTGTGACCCTTTGTGTCCAGCTTTGACTAATACAACTTTCAGATTTCACTACCTCGTTCTCTCGCATGGCTCAGCATTCCAAGTGGACAGTTGAGTTGCCCCCACTTTGTATTGTTATAATCAGTGCTGTTGTAAGGTTTTTTTTGTTGTTGTTCTGTTTTTTTTGTTTTTTTGTTTTTTTTTTTTTTTTGAGACAGGCCAGCTTTAAGCTTGGACTCTTCCTGCTCCCATCTCCCGAGTAGCTGAGAGCACAGGTGTGCAGCATAAACTTTGCTTCCTACTTAGTCTTTTTTTGGAGTGAAATGGGTAATTGGTATGAAGAGGAGGTTGAGTTTGGCATTGTCTTGCTATGTGTAAGGGAAGGGCTGCTAAAGTCAGTGTCAACAGGGTGTGGTCATTTTAGAGGAGAACCCTTGGAAGTCTCCCACCCGCCTGCAGCCTCTTCACTGTGGCTGCCATTGCTCCTGGGAGGTAGTTGTAATTTGTTACTGTGAAAAGTGATGAAAAGGGGAGTGTGGAGGCCGAGGAGCAGGAGCTGTGCAGTATGGCTCTATCCAGAGGGGCTGGGCTCTCTGGGAGCAATTCATCTCCGTATCATGTCTAGTTGTGCTTTTCTGTGGTGGTCTCTATTTGCTGTAAAGAGTGGCTTCTTTGATGAGGGCTGTCTACAGTTATCAGTGGGTATAAGAATAAGATTTAAAATGTAGGAAGGAATTTTGCTCGACTAGCAAAGAGGCAATAGTAGATTCTTTTCTACATCTGAGACCTTACTGTCCTTAGGAAGTTGGCAGAAAGCTCTTAAGAGCCAGACTATGAGGAAGTCTCCCACACAAAAACAATACTTACTGCAGCAAGGGCAATATAAACAGACATGTAAAAGTGGAAGGGGGAAAGTTTGCAGTGTCCCCTTGCTAGACAAAGAACTATAGGACTATAGGCAGCTAATGACTGCTGGGAGAAGGAGAGTTCCCTTATTGGTTATTCAATGCAGAGTGGTGAGCCCTGCAGTCAGTCACAAACAACTGGACTCAGCAGGGTGTGTGTGTGTGTGCGCGCGCGCGCGCGCGCGCGCGCGCGCATGCATATAGCTTTATGTACATACATACATACATGCATTTAACAATAATGTGGTAGTTTGAACATGCATGGCCCAGGGATTGACACTATTAGGAGGTGTGGTGTTGTTGGAGTAGTTGTACCTTTTGGGGGGAAGTGTGTCATTGTAGGCATGGATTTTAAGACCCTATCTTAGCTGCCTGGAGGCCAGTCTTCTCCTAGTGACCTTTAGATGATGTTGAATTCTCAGCTCCTCCTGCACCATGCCTGCCTGGATGATGGCATGCTCCCACCTTGATGATAATGGACTGAACCTCTGAGCCCCAATTAAATGTTGTCCTTATAAGAGTTGCCTTGGTCATGGTGTTTGTTCACAGCAGTAAAACCCTAACTAAGACAAATAATCAAAAAAAAAAAAAAAAAGCTATCAGCATGAGTGTAGGTGGCTTGAGAGAGGTTTGAGGGAGGGAAAGGAAGGAGAAATTATGACATTCTATTTCAATTAAATTTTTCTTTAAAAAAGTGAAGACAAACGTTGATATTGACATTGTTTTACTCTCATCTCCTGAACATAAGCACCTCTGTAAGAGATCTGTAAATGAGTCACTGAGTTAATGTTTGGTAGGTTCCAGTGCCATATGATCACAAAGATTAGCTAGCTATTACTAGTATTTAAATATTTTCATTTTACTTTTTGAGCTTTTATCTCATTAGCTGTTTAGATTATGAAATCATAGCACATACAGGAGAGTGTTCAGAAAAAGTGTATAGCCCAATGAGCAGAAGCCAACCAGAGCCCCTACTGGGATTGCTTCTCAGCTTCGGCTAAGATCTAGTATGCAGTCTCTCTAGAGTCTGGCTAAGTCCCCTGTCCTGACCTATATCCCTGTGGAATGCTTTTGGACTTTACATATGGAGTCATTCTGTGCACGCTCCCGTGTTTGGTAGCCCTTTCTTTAGTGGTATTTGAGCTGTACCTTTGCTGTTCGTTCTGGCTTGCAGTGCTTTGCAGTGATTTCGAATGGGCAGAGTTAGTATTTCCTACTCTACTGTGAAGCTTTATTTTTAGGTGCCTTGGCATTAGAAGTAAATACTTTTCAGGTGGCTTCTTACCTTTGGATATACTTCTTACCTTCACATTTCCTTTTTCTGTCATAGTGGAACTTCTTCAGATTCTTGTGCTTAATATTTGTACCATGTCTTTTTCATCTTTTCATATTCTTTTTGTCTTTGAATAGACATAAAAATGGTTTTTAAAATATTAGTTTATTTCATGAGTCTATACTCTGTGTGTGCGTGCGCGCATGTGCGTGTATAGGAGCCCAAAGAGGCCAGAGCATGTCAGACCCCTTGAAACTAGAGTTACAGGTGGTTGTAAGCTGCCTGATAATGGGAGCTGAGAACCAAACCTGGATCCTTTGCAAGAGCAGCAAGTGTTACTAACCACTGAGCAGTCTTTTCAGGTCTGGGTGGTAGGGAGATGGATTCAGATGGATCATTGGTATAGAGCTCTTGCTTTCCCTTGGAGAAGACCTTAGGTTCATTTCCCAGCATCCACTTCAGGGTAAATAGATGTTCACCTCTAATTCCAGCTCCTGTGGATCCACTGCCTTCTTTTAGCCTCTGAGAGCCCTTGCACACATGTGTGCATACTCTCTCTCTCTCTTTCACACACACGACATTATTTCTGTCAGACTTAAAATTTGAGACAGGGCCTCATGTTTCCCAGGCTGGTCCTCTTGCCTCAGCCTCCCTTGTGCTGGGATTATACGTGAGCTGCCACACCCCAAAACATCTGCTTGGCAGTGATCTTACCTTTGGTTAATGATATGTTAACTATTTTCTGGAGACACTTTGGGATCTGTAGGGCTTGATGTCTTCAGTTTAGGGAAAAGGCCTTTTCTTCTCCCCTTCCATTTCTTCTCTTATTTGATCAGAGCCTCTTCCTTTGTCCAGTTCATAGCTTTGTGGGTAATTAGTGTTACACTTCTTAGAAAACAAAACGTGGGGATCACTGTTGCAGTGAACACAGTGAAGGATGCTTTATATCCCTGTCACTGCCTCCTGGCTTACTCAGGCTGGCTGCTCACCTTCGCTGCCCCCTTGTGGGTTTTCCTCTCTCTTTGGTGGCACATCTCTTGAATTAATCTGATGAATGCTTTATGTTTTTTGTTTTTTTTTTTTCTAAAAATCTTAAATGGCTGGTTTTTATGGTGTCCAGTTCTCCTCAGTTCTTTTTGTTCTGATTCTTTGAGTGGAGCAGCATGTATATCTGGTACCTCAACAGCTGGAGTCCCTGTGTGTAGCCATGTATACTATTGTGGGATTGTGTTTTTCAGTTAGCCATGTATACTATTGTGGGATTGTGTTTTTCAGTTTTAGCTCTTTTTTTTTTTTTTTTTTTTTAAAAACAAAAGTCTTTATTTTTAAGAGCAGTTTCCATTTCTCAGCAGAAGTGAAGGGAACTAGAGGTTCTCACAGCCTTTCTGTGCCTTTTTTGTTGGCTTTTATTCATGTCATCCTGTCTTGTGCCTACATATTTTTACTTATGTGTCAGAAATTGTATTTGTACAATTATTTTAGAGATCATTTGCTACCTAGAGAATTTTAGGCTTATCTCTGCCAAGAGGACTGGCAGGTTGGTGTCATTCTGACTCAGCTTTAGGACTGATCCTTTGAGGTAAAGCAGCAGTTACTGGTAGGCCTGCCAGCTTAGGCTTAGGGTTAGAGAGGTTCATGTGGTTCTTGCCCTACCAGCATCAAAGGTTGACCTTCCTTTGGAAAACAGACCCAAATCCCTGTCGTCTCTGTGTTATTAGCAGTGCCTTCAATCAGAAGTTTTTGACTATTTCATCCATTTTTCTAGTTGGCTGTTGCCACTGAATTGGCTCAATAACTCACTGGAACAGTACTCTAAGTTAAAATCTAACTCCTTGGCTTTGTGTCTGAGATACCCTCCCCTCCTCAGGAACACAAAGAGGTTTAATTGTTACAAACTTGCATTTGTTTGATTTGTAGCATAATACCTTGTCATAGATAAGACATGTATTATGTATGTAAATATTTAATATTTATATGTCAGGGTTGGAGAGATGGCTCAGCATTTAAAGAGCACTGGCTACTCTTCCAGAGGACCCTGGTTCAGTTCCCAGAAACCACATGATGGCTTACACCCATCTGTACCTTCACTTCTAGGGGATTTGATGCCCTCTCTGGCCTCTCCAGGAATTGCACAACATGCAGACAAAAGACCCATACACATAAAGGAATTTTTATGTAGTCAAGTCTGGCCTCAAGTTCATTGTTGCTGTAGAAGGTGATTTGAATTCCTGATCCTTCCGATGCCACCTCCCAAGTGCTGGGATTGTAGGTGTACACCAGTACAACTGCCTAGGACTGGGATATTCTCCATTTTGATAGGTTGGGTATATTTTCTTCAAGTTTCTCTTCTTTAGTCTTTGGATTAGGACTGTTATCACATAAAATCTTTGATAGTTGCTTAGGTTTTAAAACTGTCTTTGTGTGGCTTCTTTGTTGTACCTTGGTTAGATTGGCACTGCTTTAAGGGCATTTTATATTCGGCTCTTTTTTTTTGACTTGGCTTTTTGGTATGTATTCTGAAATAACAAACTTCACCGTTAACTGGAGGGTGTGCAGATGGGAGCTGGCTGTCTCCTCATCCTGGGCTCTTCAGGCCCAGAGCAGCCAGCAGGCCTGGTGTGTGAGCTCCTGCTCCTTCCTCTTCCTTGCCTGCAGGGAAGTGAAGCCTCAAGTTTTATCAAAAGGAATGGTCCAAAGGGACAGAAGAGAATTCTGTCTGCCATCAGATCAGCTACTGGACCAGTGATGATGTATAAGGCATTTCCTTTTGTGTAACTAGTTAATTTTATAAAAGTAGGAGCTGTTTAAAATCCTCAAAGATATACCAAGGTCCAAAGAACAAAAGGGATTTAAAAAAAAGAAAACTTCCCCAAATTGTGCTATAGAGGTGACCATTGTGGATACTCTCTTTGGTGTCTCACTATGTGCCTGTCACACATGTGTAGTATGGGTACAGGCGTTTCTGGCAGGCACTGTGCAGGTTCCGATGCTTGGCACCTGTGCTTGGGTCCAGCCCTGCTATCACCTGGCAGTTCTGTCTTCAGTTTTCTCTTTATACAACAGGGTACCTTAGTGCCTGTTGAGGATGCAGTTAATATGTACGCAGCCCTAGAATGTGCACTATTGCTGTAATCACTATTCCCCCAAATATCCTGCATGTATCTTTTAGAAGGTACAGAGTAATAACTGCAGAATACAGTATGGTCAACATATTAAGAAGCAGAGCAACTTTCTGCTTCCCCAACCCCCAAAGACAGACCGTGGTTAACTTGTTGATGGCAAGTCATAAGTCTCAGGGATCCCATTGGGGTCCATACGCTTGTGTTGTCACAAGAGTATTTCCCATCATATGTCAGGCATTCGCCTAACTTTCCCCTCAGGTTCTGCTGCAGGAAACAGTTGCTCTATTGAGTTGGGAGGCTGTGTGACTTGGAGCTGCCCTCTCTCCTCCACAGGTGCAGCAGTACCGAGTAGCCATGACTGCCAAGGACTGTTCCATCATGATTGCACTTTCTCCTTGTCTACAGGGCACCAGGTAAGGCTCTAGCACTTCTCTTGGTCTGATGGTTTATGGCACAGCAATGGCAAGTAAGTTCCCTTACTTAGAAACCCTGCCCCACAGGCTGCTCTATCTATCCTTGGTATACTTGTTTTCACAGGGCTTTAATTTTAAAGATTTGTAACTTTTTTTTTAATTAACTCTTGTTTTCTAGAAATCTGTGATTTAATTAAAGGCTATTTCTGGAAACAAACTTTTCCATTTTAAGATAATTATTATTGTATATATTAATGTTTCTATCAAATTTGGATGTTCATTATTGTTTTATAACTTAAAAAGTGTGGATAATGTGGCAAATTCTTTTCAGAAGAACAGGCTTCATCCAGGTTGTAGCACTGAGCCTTTTATAGGTTGCAAAATGTACTAACATTCACAAGTGCCACTGTCATTTTAAATGTACTAACGTTCACAAGTGCCACTGTCATTTAAATCTCCCAAACAGCACATCTACTATTCTTGCCCCTCTTCTGAATAACAAGCACGTTTGCCACACCCTCCCAAATGTTTGGCTAGTCTTAACCCCTTCCCTAGCTTTTAACAATTCAGGCTGAGCTTGATTGTCTTATAGGTAGCATCTTCAGCGTTGATATTCAGGGGTGCCAGACCTTCCACATCTGACCTGTGTTCCTCTGTTAGGGTGACCACCTCTTTCTAATGTTTTTGAGCTTTGTGGTTTGTAGTCAGGTTTTCTGGCAGACACAGTACTTTCTGGTCTAGCATGCTAAGGAATAACTGGGGAAGGTAATTGACTGTTTAGTTTTAAACTCACATTATCCTTCAAGAAAGATCCAGAGCTTAGCTGTGAGGAGCCCTTCAGTGGACTAAGGTGCTATGCTAGGTGAGAGCCACTCCCAAGGGTACTGTTTATCATTACTGTCTACTCTGCCTAGTCAAGGATGCAGTTGGGAAAGGTAGGTAACACACCACTTTTATTCGTAAGTGTTTCAAGCTTATTTAATTTTAAAATGTGAAATGTTTAAAGCTTTCTGTTTGAAAAGCTTTGCTATTTGGCACTACGCTTCCTCAATCCTATTTTGTGAAAACTCAGAATTTGGTGACTAATTTGAAGAGAGATGACAGACTAGGAAATCCTCACTTGTTTTTGCAGAGGATTTTGCAGGAAGAATGGGTCCCATCCTGTGAGGTTGCATGCTTGCTAAGGTCGGGTCTCAGGGCCCTAGCCCAGGTTACAGGAGGCTCCAAGTTGGTGGTCTAGATCTACCATGAAGCAAGAGCAAAGGAGACAGGGGAAGGCAACAGGACCTTCCAGGGTGCCTCTGCTGCTGTACTTTCTGCCTGTGAAAGGAGCTGCAGAGGATAGTTGGTGACTAGGAGAAAGGTTGTCCCTATCCCCAATCTTTCCTTGGAGAATGCACACAGCCTTCTTTGAGGAAGGTGGTGCTCTGCTCACAGGAATTGTACCTAGCTTGGGAAGAAACAGTTTAAAAAAAAACAAAAACAAAAAACCAAATCAAAACAACAAAAAACCAGAGGCAAAATAGGGCTGGGTTCATCTTAAGGTGCACAGTAAAGCCTAAGGCTGAATTTATATCCCTGAATTTTAATGTATAGCCCATAAACCTCTGTGGCTGCCATTTGTTTCAATCATAGTTGAGAAGTTAAGTCATCTTTCCTGCTGCTGCAGACTTGTGAAGAATTTGGAGTACCAGGAGAGTTGCTCATTGCTACTTTACTTGTCCCTAAGCCTTGAAGGGACAAGTATTGCAAACACGGTCATGGGCAGCTTAGGTTCACTGCTTATCTTCTGACTTCCCTTGAAGCTGGCTAGTGCCTTGGAGAGCAGCTATCATGGTGAGGGTAGCAGCTTAGTTCCGCAGCCTTGGTCATCCCAATACCAGTATCCAGGGCTACTACAGGGATATATATGGTCATAGCAGTAGGGATAACTGTGCCTTGGCTTTTACTGAATCCAAGCCGTACAGTCTGAAGGAGACAGGCTTTTGCTGTTAAAGAGTTGGTGTACACTGGCCTGTGTCTTTGGCTGTCCTGGAGCTTGAGGTGATCTGTCAGACCTGTGATTGAGTCCGATTCAATTTTTTCCCCCTATAAACAGGAATCTGGGGCAACAAATGAGAATAAAGGCTTTCTTTAGTGTACTTTAGAACAGGCCCACGTATGGCAGTGTTTGCTCTTACAACTCTCGACTTTCTGAGACTGGTGTTTTGTGTGTCTTGTTTATTAAAGCATTAAGATTTCTGACTGTTCAAGAGCAGTGAGCACAGAGGAACCATGACTCCCTAACAGTTCGCTTGGGCTGGCTGGGATCAGATGCTATTTAGGCAGAAGTGTGAATGAGGTGTACTATGTTTTCAGAACACAGTTGGATACATTGCAGCTTTAGTATCTGGTTTGAAGTTATTTTGAAAAGGTTTTCAAGTAATTGTTCATAGTGTTAGAAGCACATGACTTTCTGATGTTAATAACATCCACAAAAGCCCTGAGAAACAAAAGCATTGAAGATGTGATTTGAGAGTTAACACAAAGCGTGCTTGCTCTCTGACTGAAAGCATGAAGGGGCTGAGATGGTTCCCAGCAGTGGGAAAGCACATAAAGAGTCTGTTCTCAACAGCCATCCAGCTGGCTGCCGCACAGCCTGATCTACTTTTTACTTTTTCTCTTAGGTTTTGTAATGCTTGGCTCATGATAAAGTAACTGTTCCAGCATTTGCTAATACCACTGGAGCATGGGGACTATCACTCACGCATTCCACATAATGGCTTTTCCACCTCATGTTCTTTTAACCCTCTTCCTGGACATAGTCTGTCTTCCACAGACAGTCAATGCACATAGACACAGAATGGGTTCTCTGAGAGCCAATCTGTGAGGGCCTGAGTGTCTGTGTAATCTGAAATTATTTTGTTACTTACAGCTCTGACCAGAGGCCTGTTATCCCTTCGTCAAGATCCCGGCTGGCCTTCTCTGTGTCTGTTTTGGACCTCGACCTCAAGCCCTATGAGAGCATTCCTCACCAGTATAAACTAGACAGCAAGATAGTCAACTATTACTCAAAGACTGTGCATGCCAAAGATGACACTGTGAGGTCGACTCGGTTCAAGGAACATGAAGATTGCACATTAGTTCTCCATAAGGTCTAACTTTTCCCCTGCGGTGTCCTTGAAACTTGAATGTGAATGTTGAATGGCAGAGCTATTTTCGGTTGTGTTGGGTGACTTGGCTGTGAATGTTTTTGCTTTTAACCCCTGATGAGGTTAGACTGCCTCTCAAAGACAAGGAATTGAAGAGCCCTATAATCTTCTAGGACAAGGAATGTAGGACGTGAGTGCTGTATCCCAGCAAGCCATCTGATTTCTTAAAGTGGAAGTGTCCGTTAAGCCCCAGGTAAACATCCTGGGTAGTTCTTCCAAGCAGAGCTCACGTTCAGTTCTCTAATATGAAAAGCCTTATTATTAGGACCCAAGGTTTGGATCTCCTACCACCAGACTATTGACACAGAAAACTTGAATTGTTACGAGTATCTTACGGTTTGGATTTTCATGAAAACTTGGATACTACTGCAACTTTCCCAGCTGTTCAATGCAAGTCACACATCAACACAGGCTTTGGGTGGTCCCCTGCTGCCGAGTGGCCAGGGGATAGTGTGGACATCTGAGGGGTTTAGACTCAGGTCCCTGTGGAGGTGCCGAAGCCCATAGCTTTGTATAGGGGCAGCAGCAGGGAACACAGGACTCAGGTCAGGATGGACACCACTTGCATGAGCATTGCTTTTTTTTTTTTTTTAAATTCTTCTTTATGATTTTAACTCTAGGGGAGCTGAGGTGGTTTCCCTACCTGAAATTGCTGCTGTAGAGGCTGGAGGCAGAGCTGTAACTCAGAGCTGCTGAGGTCTGCTGGGTGGGTGTTCCTGACAGCCCAGAGTCTTCCTGGCACTCTGGTGTCTTGGGTGGTTGAGGATCAAGATTTCCCTTCCTCCTAAGCCACATTCATCCCTGGGTTAGCTCTGAGGCATCCTGGGTATTTGGGTCTAGGCCTTACTGTTTTCATCAGGGCTACCTACATAGGCTGGCACTGAGGATTCTAGTGGGGTCACCAGAAGTGTGCCTGGCTGCTACGAAATCATTGGGAGTTTTTGTCTTCATTTTTTTTTTTTAGTCCTACGGTAGGCTGTACAGACTGATTATTTATATCAACCTTTTGAGAGACTAATGAAGGCTTATTGTAACATAGTAGTAAAACCATGGAACTGTATGAAAAAGACTACATGAAAAATGAAGAAAATATTTTGCTGATTGTAAACTTTTGTGGGAAATTTTGTGATAATTTGAGAATTATACTTGTTTGAATCAAGCAACATCCTATAGAGTTTGTTAAATTCTGTCCTAATAATCTAGCTCTTGAACACTCAGGTAAAGACAGACACTTGGTCATTTGGATCGTTTGACTGTCTTTTGACTGGTGTATGCACACAAGCATATGTGCTTATATCCTTTACCTGAGTCACGTGCTTGAAGGTCATGTTCTCAAGACTGTGATGTGTTGGGAAAGCAGCCTTTGGTTTTGTTTTGACTTAGGGTTGACTGAGGTGGAGGTGGACCAGGGATATATGTTTGTGTGTGTCTGGTTGTGTGATGCCACAGTAATGACCTCAGGTATAACTTGGTCCCAGGCTCTCAGAGCAGTTTTACAGAACCTGTATTTCTAGAATGCTGGTCTGTCTGTCTGAGAGAATTATAATTTTGCAAGGGGCCCTGTTTTGGATAGATAGGTAGATGGAAACAAACAGCGACTCCTGGGGTAAAGGACACAGATGGAGCACCCCATCAGCATGTGCAGGGCTGTCCTCCAACCATACCCCTGACTCTGCTTGGTTCAGGATGCCCACACCAATCCCTCATCTTGGCAGCACAGCAGGTAACTGAGGCACTAACCAAATGAGATAATGCAGCCTTAGTCTGGTAGTTCTTAGGTGGTTTGGGGGCATGAGGCGGGGCCTTGTACATGTTAGGCAGTCATTCTACTAGGACGGAGGGACAACCAAGCCTTTGTTTTCTGAGACAGTGGCTCACTATATAGCCAAGGCTGCTTTAACCTTGGGTTGCTCTTATGTGCAGGAATTGTAGTCATGGACCACTGTCAGGCTGTGGGTGTTTCCAAGGAAAGGCAACAATGCTGTCAATGCTGTCATTGCTGTCAACAGTGCTACTTCTGTAGGAGACCAAGAGGAGTATCAGGACATGCTGGGAGATTTCTGCTGGGCAGACCAGATAGACAGCTTTGGGTTTTACTGTGTCCCATGCTGTCTTGGGCCAACCTGATACTGGCAGCTTAACACAGCTCTTTCATACCCATTTGAGAGTGGACAACCATTCTTGGAACATTTTCTCAAATATTAAACTTATCTGTACAAAGCACTATACATGTTGCTTTCAACACATCTGAATAGCTTTATTTTTATGCCATGGGAGTTCATATGTAAAATCCCACTAATGCATACAAACACATTTCTGAAGGATTTGGCTTCTAATTGGAAAAGAAATGTTCATATACAACATACTTCGAATGTTCCTCAGCTCAGCAGGGTATTCCTGTGTGTTTGCCAGCAGGGAACTAGTTTTTATCTGCACTGAACAATCTTATCAGGCTGTCTAGAGCAGCTTCAATACCAAGTACACTTAGCAGGCTTCGGAAACTGAGAGCAGCAGTTTCTATGACTCTCTTCTTGTCTAGTTCTAGGGCTGTGAAGAAAACAAACCTGGTAAGAAACATCAGAATGTCTGTCTAAGATACTACTTCCCCCCAATATCTACACAGTGGAAAGCACTACAGACAGATCAAAGACCAAGGGGCGGGCGTTGTCACCTGAAACCTGAGGCAGAGAAAATGCTTTCTCCCACACATCCTGCAAAGGCCTCAGGAAAGTAGTTCCTTCTAGTGTGGTTGGATGGTTACTGATTAAAGTATATTAAAGCTGATCTATAAAGTATATTTAAAGACATTTCCAACTTTTGATTCTTCTCATGTAAACCCAGATAAGATACTCAGGTGGCTTTGTTGGGCACACTGAAACATCTCTAGAAGGGTATCCATACACCCGGAGTCCTACCTCGCTCTGGGACTTTGGTGAGAAGATCCAGCTTTGGAAAAACCTTCCCTTCTTCATCTATTTGTATCCTCCAAACAATCACCAGTTCAAACCTGAAAAAGAGGTGATGTTTGGTGCTCCTGCAGTTCAAAATATAAGTCACATGGTCTCTGCTGGCCAGGCTCACCTAAACCCATCTCCCCACAGAGGAGGAAGATGTGTGATGAGTTTCATAGGACAGTTTGGAAATTTGTACTCACACCATGGCAAACATCAATGTGGTAAGTAATGGGACAGGCAGTATACTTTGAAAATGATCTGGAATTGATAGGAAGCTGCACAAACTTTAAGAGCAGCCATGTGTCATATGGAAGGAGAAACAGGAAGGAAAAGCTCAAGCCCCGCAGGACCTGAGGAATACAGCTAGAACTCCTCACTGGAGGATGAAGCATGAGAAGAAATGAACTACAACCACGTGACAAGGGCCAGCCCCAGTGGCCTGTGTAAGGAAGACCCTGTTAGAAGGCACGCTAGGTGTAGTTAGGCTGTTGAACCTGGGTTCTGACGCACATACAGGCACGTGCAGATATGAAGCCAGGTAGAAGATGAACAGCAGAAGCCTGTCAGTGGCTGTGGTGGGTACTTCCAAGGGTCTTAGGTGTACAGATGCCTCTGTTTTGGTATTTTGGGTTCTTTGTGGACCTTTGGCTTCCTATAGTTGTCTCTGTCATACCAGCAGAGTCTCACACCTGTGCCTTCTCTTGGCTACCCAAGGTCCCTTAGGGAAATGCCTTTTGCTGATCCCCCAGGCCAGCATTTAGGTCCTGCAACCATGTACACCGTCCTTCCTTCATGGTTACATAGCAGTCTACCTGCCCATTGTCGGTGGTATCCCCGACAATGCCACCCATGTCTCCATTGGATACTCTTTAGTCCTCAGGTAGCTTCTTAGCCTCTCCTATGGACAGGCCTGGATCCAGGGGTGTCAAACTGCACAGACTTACCCTGGCTGTCTGGCACTTCGGATCTCCATGCAGTGGGAACAGGTGCCCTCTGAGAGGTTCACACTATCTGGGTATTTCTCCTGTATGTGAAAATAGTTACAGTCAGATCCCCCTGGAAGAAATAGCATCCTGAAAGTCAGGAGAAACACTTTAGTGCCTGAGATGGAAGTGTCACACATGCCATTTACTGGTGCAGATCCGGTCTTCACAACTTACCCAGATAAGCTTCTGGCCCTTGACTCCTTGACATGGGCTAGACTCCACCCAGGTATCCAACTACAGTGGAGGTACTAGGCTCCCACTGTGATAGGGCAAAGCATGTGGTCTGGTTAAGAGTCAGCTTCATGGTGAGACCTGTCCTGGATGCAGTGTTCTCTGTCTATAGAGAACAGGAATGGGGACGTGTCACAGATAGGCAGGTATGGTTTCCTCAGATAGTATGACTGCTCTGGACATGCCTCCATGCTTGTTGTCCACAGTAGGATCTAGGAGGCTCTAGCATATGAGAACTGACATACGTGTTTATATCACCATGACAACAAAGTTTGTTTTCCAAGTATTTGATCAGAAGACAAAACTGATGACTTTTTGTCTGCTCTTGTGCAAATAGACTATAGGGTTAGAGACTAAATGACAGACTTGAGATTGACATCACCACAAGATTTTAAGGTCTCAAGGCCAATCTTTGAAAGGTCCTTCCGTGTATCCTCTCAATGCTTGAAGAAGAGATGATTCCTAGGGGTGATAACCTAAGTCAAGCAAAGGACTGAGGTGCAGCTGCCCTGAGGTAGGGCTGAGACTGGGGGCAGAGCCTTCTGGGGCTGTAGAGACTGGCTAAATTAAAGCAGTCTGGGCCCATCAAATAAAGTTCCATGGGGACAAATATGTATCACAACCCTTCAGAGAATACTCCCCCTTGGAAAGCTACTGCTAGCATGGGAAGCCAAGGCTGCCAGTGTCTCTCCATGTAACCACCAACAAAGAACACATCAAGGCCCCAAAGCTGGGGTGGGCTGGTATACTTTACAGATAATTACTAATTTCAGCAAAAGAAGTTTTTAGAAGGAAAATGTATACCTAAGTGATTTCAGTGGAAAGTGCTGGTTGATGTTAAAACCTCAGGCTCCTCTAAATTAATAACAACTGTTTGAGGAACGTAAAGGAGTGTGTGTGAACGTGGCAGTTCGGCTTCCAGACTCTGCTTGGCGGCAGCACATGGGGCTCAAGGGATTGCTGGGGCTTGGGCTAGCTCCAAGGTGGGGCCTGAGGCTTGGCCTCCAAGCAGAAGGGAGCTGATTTCCACTCCCTGTCCATAGTATTGAATGAGCAAAAGGAAGGCTCAAATTAGATGCTTTCACTAAAAAGTTTACTTAGTTTTAATAACAATGACAGAAATGCTGACATTGGGCAGAGGGCAGGCCCTCAAACCCAGACTTCTGCAAAGCTAGGACTGCAAGAGCTCCCCGGCATTAAGTTAAGGTTGCTGCATTTCCAGCCTCATTCCTTGCCTGGTCACCTCAACTCCAGAACAAAGTGGAGAGTTAGGAAGGAATTAAAAGCTGACGCCTGAGTGGATGCGCAAGAACAGCAACCTTACCATTATAGTTACTAATAAAGTGCTATTCTTAATGACAAGGGCATCGAAGACTGAGGGGAAGGCAGAAGAGCTGTGAAGGAAAAAATCAGACTAAATATGCACTGTTCTTGAAGCTGGGGATCAGCTAGTTTTAAGAGTGACAGGAAATTTGAGATATTACTATATTCAGTGTTGATAAGGAAGAACTAAGCAGGCAGGAAGGAGCTAGTTATGGTCCCCGACTTAGAGTGTGTTCCATGAAAACCAGTAAGACAACAAAAGGTTCATCAGAAACTATCCACCTGATATGGAAACTTAGGACACATTCTTCCATCAGTGAAGCCAAGGCCCAGAGAGGGAAAACACCTGGCCATGTGTTGGACAATCTTGGACATGTTCTGTCTCATGCACAGGTGTGTTCTGCACGTCACGGGGGCTCTGGTGTATAGAGGACAATAGAAACCTGTGTGTCTGCAGTTCCATCAGGAAGGCTGTGTTATGGAGATGGCTGGTAGAGAGGCCTCATGCATACTAACCAGCTGTCTCTTGTGCCTCCATTCTAGGGCCCCAGGCTCTCCAGGAACGCTGGGCCTGAGTGCCACTGAGTAATGTTGCAGCCATGTGAGCCATGTGTTTACTCAACTGTGTGCCATGTGGTAGAATTTGCACAAGGAAAAGAAAAAACAAAAAAACCCCAAACCCTGATGTTTATGATAGACGTTGTGTGTGTGTGTTGGTCATTTGATATCCAGCTCGGTTCACATTTGACACTCAGTACTACAGCACTGGCTGATGGAGTACAGAGAGGCTATATTTTTACAGGCAGTCTGTCTTGTACTATGCTTCAGCCATAGTGGCTCAATACCATAACATCACCTTCCCTCCACTGAGTTTCCATAGCAGCCAATGAACAGGGGAATCCCATGGGCAGTCTGGATGTCCAAAGATGTCAGATTATCTTGACTTCAAAAGATTATGTCTGAAAAGATTGTTTTTTTTTTAAACCTCCTAATTCAAAGTGTACAAATACAGCATAATTGAATGACTAGAACACACAATTTTATATTTCCAAGTAACTTTCTAATTCTCCATTGTTGTTTAAATTACTCTGTAAAGAAATTCTTGCCTTTAAATGTCCCCAGCACAGAATTGGCAACCATTAACATATTTTCTGTTAATAGATTTCCTGTTATGAACATTTTAGACAAATAGAATTCTATAATATGAACTTTTTTTGGTGACATGCTTTTATTTAGTATGTTTTCAAGGCCCATCCATATTATCTTAAATGGCCAGTTAATATTATATAGATTACAGTGTATTTGTTCACTCGCTAATAGATTGTCTTTACATTGTTTGTTTTTGTTTTCAAGACAGGGTTTCTCTGTGTAGCTCTGGCTGTCCTAGAACTCTATGTAGTCCAGGCTGGCCTCGAACTCACAGACAGCTGAGATTAAAGCTCTCTACCATCATGCCTGGCTCCATCATTATTTAGAGACAGGGTTTCACACTAGCTCTGTTTGGCCGGAACTAATCATTTTGTAGAGCAGGATGGCCTTGAACTCAAGAGATTGGCCTGCCTCTGCACCACAGGTGCTGAATGAAATTAAAGGAGTTTATTGTTAGTTCAAAGTATGTGTGTGTATATACTCATGTGTACATGTGTGGATACCTGTGAGGACAATGACATTGGACCCCTGGAGTTGAAGTTACAGGTAGTGGTGAGTCATGTGATATGAGTGCTAGGAACCAAACTTGGGTCCTCTTTAAGAGCACAGAGCACTACACACTTTTAACTGAGACTTGGTGATTCCCATTTAGTGAGCTAGCTATGCTTGCCAGCAAGCTCCAGAGATCCTCCTATTTCTGCTTCACTGCTGGGATTACAAGTATGCACTACAACATATGAACAGCTTTTTTTTTTTTTTTTTAAAAAAAAAGATTTATTTGTACGAAAAGGGGAGATATAACAACAGAATCTGAGGAAATTCAAAAAAAAATCATCAGCTCATACTACAAAAGCCTATACTCAACAAAATTGGAAAATGTGGATGAAATGGACAAGTTTCTAGACAGATACCAAATACCAAAGTTAAGTCAGGATCAGATAAACCATCTAAACAGTCCCATAATCCCTAAAGAAATAGAAGCAGTCATTAAAAGTCTCCCAACCAAAAAAAGCCCAGGACCAGATGGGTTCAGTGCAGAATTCTATCGGACCTTCAAAGAAGACTTAATACCAATACTCTTCAAACTATTCCACAAAATAGAAACAGAAGGAACACTACACAATTCATTCTATGAGGCCATAGTTACACTGATACCAAAACCTCACAAAGACCCAACAATAAAAGAAAACTTCAGACCAATTTCCCTTATCAATATCAATGCAAAAATAATAAAATTCTCTCAAGTGAATCCAAGAACGCATCAAAACGGTCATTCATCACGATCAAGTAGGCTTCACCTCAGGGATGCAGGGATGGTTCAATACCAGGAAATCCATCAATGTAATCCACTACATAAACAAACTCAGAAAAAACCCACATGGTCGCCAGGCAGTGATGGTGCAAGCCTTTAATCCCAGCAC
The DNA here is from genome assembly GCA_019843965.1 of Rhynchomys soricoides. Classification (NCBI taxonomy): domain Eukaryota; kingdom Metazoa; phylum Chordata; class Mammalia; order Rodentia; family Muridae; genus Rhynchomys; species Rhynchomys soricoides. The sequence continues at coordinate 376,603 of JADRCH010000119.1, read as the reverse complement.
TTGGGAGGCAGAGGCAGGCAGATTTCTGAGTTCGAGGCCAGCCTAGTCTACAGAGTGAGTTCCAGGACAGCCAGGGCTACACAGAGAAACCCTGTCCCGAAAAACCATAAACAACAACAACAACAAACAAAACAACAACAACAAAAAATATGGTCATTTCATTAGATGCTGAAAAAGCATTTGACAAAATTCAACATCCCTTCATGATAAAAGTCTTGGAAAGATCAGGAATTCAAGGCCCATACCTAAACATAGTAAAAAGCAATATACAGCAAACCAGTAGCCAACATCAAACTAAATGGGGAGAAACTTGAAGCATTCCCACTAAAATCAGGGACTAGACAAGGCTGTCTACTCCCTATCTATTCAACATAGTACTTGAAGTTCTAGCTAGAGCAATTAGACAACAAAAGGAGGTCAAAGGGATACAAATTGGAAAGGAAGAAATCAAAATATCACTATTTGCAGATGATCACTTAAGTGACCCGGAAAAACTCCACCAAAGAACTGTTACAGCTGATAAACGACTTCAGCAAAGTGGCTGGATACAAAATTAACTCAAACAAACCAGTAGCCTTCCTATCTATACTCAAAGGATGAAGAGGCTAAGAAAGAAATTAGGGAAATGACACCCTTCACAATAGCCACAAACAATATAAAGTATCTTGGTGTGACTCTAACCAAACAAGTGAATTAAAGACCCAGAAATAAACCCACACATCTACAGTCACTTCATCTTTGACAAAGGAGCTAAAACCATCCAGTGGAAACAAGACAGCATTTTCAACAAATGGTGCTGGTTCAACTGGAGGTCTACATGTAGAAGAATGCGAATTGATCCACTCCTATCTCCCTGTACAAAGCTCAAGTCCAAGTGGATCAAGGACCTCCACATAAAACCAGATATACTGAATCTAATAGAAGAGAAAGTGGGGAAAAGTCTCGAACACATGGGCACAGGGGAAAAGTTCCTGAACAGAACACCAATGGCTTATGCTCTAAGATTAAGAACTGACAAATGGAACCTCATAAAATTGCAAAGCTTCTGCAAGGCAAAGGACACTGTCAATAGGACAGAATGGCAACCAACAGATTGGGGAAAGATCTTTACCAATCCTACATCTGATAGAGGGCTAATATCCAATATATACAAAGAACTCAAGAAGTAAGACTCCAGAGATCCAAATAACCCTATTAAAAAATGGGGAACAGAGCTAAACAGAGACTTCTCAACTGAGGAAACCTGAATGGCTGAGAAGCACCTAAAGAAATGTTCAACATCCTTAGTCATCAGGGAAATGCAAATCAAAACAACCTTGAGATTCCACCTCACAGCAGTCAGAAAGGCTAAGATCAAAAACTCAGGTGACAGCAGATGCTGGTGAGGATGTGGAGAAAGAGGAACACTCCTCCATTGCTGGTGGGATTGCAAGCTGGTACAACCGCTTTGGAAATCAGTTTGGCGGACCCTTAGAAAATTGGACATAGTACTACCTGAGGACCCAGGTATACCACTCCTAGGCAAATACCCAGAAGATGCTCCAACATGTAATAAAGACACATGCTCCACTGTGTTCATAGCAGCCATATTTATAATAGCCAGAAACTGGAAACAACCCAGATGTCCCTCCACAGAGGAATGGATACAGAAAATGTGGTATATTTATACAATGGAATACTACTCAGCTATTAAAAACAATGACTTCATGAAATTCGCAGGCAAATGGATGGAACTTGAAAATATCATCCTGAGTGAGGTAACTCAGTCACAAAAGAACACAGTATGTACTCACTGATAAGCGGATATTAGCCCAAAAGTTCGGAATACTCAAGATTCAATTCACAGCAACTGTTGTACTGAGTGTGGGGTCCCAGATGGAGGAGTTGGAGAAGGGACTGAAGGAACTGAGGGAGTTTGCAGTCCCATGGGGAGGGAGCAACAGTGTCAACTGGTCAGGCTCCCTGGTGCTCCCAGAGAATGGACCACCAACCAAAGAATGCATATGGAGGGGCCTGTGGTGCTGGCCACATATGTGGCTAAGGAGGGCCTTGTTGACTATCAGACAGAGTAGAGGCCCTTGGACCTGAGAGCGTTAGCTGCCTCAGTATAGGGGAATGCCAGGGAGGAAAGAGGGGAGTGGGTGGGTAGGGGAGCACTCTCATAGAGGCAGGGGGAGGGGAGATGGGATAAGGGGTTTCTAAAGGGGAGACCTGGAAAGGGGAAAACATTTGAAATGTAAATAAAGTATTAAATAAAAAAATAAAATAAATATTTATTCTTATTTTTTTATGTATGGTTATTTTGCCTGCATGTATGTCTATGTACCACATGCATACTTGATGCCTGTAAGAGACTAGACATGCATAGATTCCCTGGAACTAGAGGTGCACATGCAGATGGTGGTTAGCTGCCATATGGGTGCCATGCAGTCAAACTCTTCCTGGTTTTTCAGGGACCAATGCCAGAACAACTGGGCCTCTTCATATAAGGAACCTTAGGGCTGTGGTAGTACATGCCTTTAATCCTGCAGTCAGGAGGCAGAGGCAGGCAGAGCTCTGTGAGTTCTGGGCCACCTTGGTCTACAAAGCAAGTTCCAGAGCAGCCAGGGCTACACAGAGAAACCCTCAGTCCTCCCCCCGACCCCACATAGGAGCCTCAACCCTTGTTTCACACCACACAAAAGGTTAAACAAACAGGTGGTTCAGAGGTGTAACATAAAGAGCTGAAACTATGGACCTAAAAGTCACAGTAGAAAACCAACGAACCTTATATTAGTCAAAGATTTATCAGATACAAAGTGAAAAGCAGTGACTGCATGAGACAGATAAATTACCTCTTTGGTAAACTGGTTTCTTCATAATTGAAAACTCTTAAAAGCCATTGTAAAGACACAGGGAAGCCTTGCAGTGAGTGATGATATTAAAAAGATATGTAAAGAACATTTATAGCTTATAGTAAGACCAACAGCTGGGTGTGTTGATGCACACCTATAAGCTCAGCCTTTCTATCCCATGGAGGTTGGGGCAGGCAGATTGAAGGTTTATTGCCAGCCTGGACTGGCCCTATCTCAAAGAAGACAATCTGCTTTTAAATGACTAACAGAGGATAAAAACAAACAAGAATGTCGCAAGGAAAGGGATATCCCTAGCTGAAGTGGAAACTTGAGGGTTCTTTGGAAAGTCGGTTGCTGGGGCAAACACATGAGGGAGCGTTTTGTTAAAGTGGACACAGGTATGAAAGGCTAAAGCAGACTCGTGAAGGAACATTTTGTTGAAGCAGACACAGGAGAGCGGATGTTCTGCTAAAGCAAGCACGTGAAAGGGCACGTGATGAAGGATTCCTTGCTAGTGACAGGCATGCATTGGTCCACCTACACTGCATAGTTGAGCTGCATTTGTTAGGACTCCATACAGAGAAATGCATCAAAAAACTTCTGGTGGTGTGCTGCAGTTTGTTGCTGCTTCCTTGGACTAGGGCTGCTTGGATGCACGTGCTGAGATGAGAGCCATGCTGAGGCAAGGCACTTAGAGGACATGATATAAATAAATATAAATAAATATAAATAACAATAAATAGGACTCCATGAGGTGACGGAGACAGAGCTTGGCTTGGTGGTACAGCTAGCTGTGTAAAGCTTGTGGGTCTGGCATCTTCGCTGATCTTTGCTTCCCCGAGAGAGGCACAGCTGAGAACTTTTCCTGGTGGTTCTGTTGCTTCCTCCTGCTGACTCGAGCAGAGGCTGAGGCCTGGCTGTCTCTGCTAGGGCGTGTCACTGCTGTTGCTATCCTGACTCTAATGAACTGGACTTCCAGTGTATCTGTGGCGTGTTTGTGAGTGGATCAAGCTGCCACTGCCTGCTAACGTGTGAACTGAACTGTTGATTTCCAGACAACACAGATGGGAGTTGCTCCAGAGAACCTTTCTAAACAGGTCCACTTCCCCCATATCCTTTCTTTTCCACTACCTCTGGTGGGTGGTGGGCTACAAGGGAGGTTAAACCATTTAAGAACTGCCATTAAGAATAAGATTTGAAAGAATTAAAGTTACAGCTGGCCATTAAGCAAATGCAAATTCAAACCAAAGTCAAGATGACTGGTAATGGAACTTTGATAAGAGTCCCACTCAGACCACAGTGACTGCTGTGCCAGCACAGCCTCTGCCAGGGACAATGGGCCTTGGTTCCCAGCTAAGTCGTTTGTTGACTGGACAATCACTTTTAAACTGTGAGCCTCAGCTCTTGTTTACTTTGAAATAGTTTTGAATTGACAGATGTTGCATCTGGGCAGGAGCTGCTGCTACCATACCTTACCCTGCACACACAGTGCCTTCCATCACAAGGGCACTTCCTATATGGCCAAAACTGAACTGCCCAAGCCAGAACGTGTCCCCTTCCAATGACTCAGCTGCTCATAGGGTCCCCTCTCCTTGGTTCCTTCAGACTCCAACACAAGCCTTATATCACATCTTGATGGATTAGGTGTGGGAGTTGACACCTCTGGCTCATTCTAGTTCCAATGCCACACCTATAGATGGCAGCAACCGCTATGAGCACTGACAGAAGAAGCTTTGTTTCTGATGTTCTCTCTGCATCAGGGGCTGGCTCTCTACCTATCTTCCTAAATGTAGCAGCATCAGTCCCTTTCTCTGTGATAATGTAGCTTGTTAGGATCACTATTTACCACTAACCCCATTGTTCATACCTGTCACAACCTGCTCCTTAGTTCTTACAGGTTCCTGCTTTTGGGGGGGAGAGGAGGGAGAAACTGGTGATAAAAGTTGTGGCTCATATTGCACACCCTCACCCCGCTGTGGAAGGAACCAACTCTCTGAGGCGCCAATAGGATTAGTAACCAAGACAGCCTTCTTACAGTTTTGTTACTTATGTTTACACCTCTGGGTGGAAAGAGTAAAAAAGAACACTGGGACACACACCAACAGCCTCTTCTCTACCTATTTGTGCACACAGATGCTACAAACAAACATGTACTATCTCTGGTGCACACATCAGGATACCTCTCCATGTCAGTGAAGCATTGACTCTACTCTCTTGACCATTTCCCAAACACCAAAGTGCCTCTGCACCTTACTCCAGGCCCTGAGGTCATAAAGACACTCCTGGAGAGGCAATTAAAGGGTTAAAAGTATTATCTTTAACTCAAAAACTCTAAACATCAAAAGAGTGGACACAATGTGGCATCCATCTGACAGGAACTCATCTGATTCAGCCTAAGGCAAGGCTGGCAGGTCCCATGATCCTTTGAGTCAGTGTGGCATGTGAATCAGGCTCACACTCCCATGACTGTTTCAGTGAAGGGTTAGCCATTCTAGAGCAATTTGGAGAAGAAATCCTATCATCACAGTCTTCTGAACTGACAGAACCACCCCCTCCAGCATCAGAAGCCCATTTTGGAAACTTCAGATTAGCAGAACCACCAGAAGGAAAGCACAGCACGTACCATCCAACTCAAATGCTGGCCTCTGCTCCAGACTGTCAGAATGGACAGCCAGTGCCAGCCTGTAAGTCCTTTAATTATACGGAGAATGGAAGAACTGACTGACTGTGGACTTTTAGGTTATTTTTTTCTAGCACTATGGTTTTTCAAGTAAACATTCCATGAAGCAAATGTAAATAGAGCTGAATGAAGTAGGTATGTTCCAGTTTACATCCTCCTAAGCATATTATACTAACTTTACTGGGCTTGGTCCTGTGACCTGAGACACTAGCCCGGACATGAAGTTTGCACTAAGTCTTCCGGGTTGTAAGAACAATAGGCACAGCTGCACACTAGCTCAGGAATCTCACTCATCTGATTTTCAACAGAGGTCCCATGTCATCAGCAGAGGAAGAAGGATGTTGAGAGAAAGAACTGCTGGGATAACTGGGATCAGCCAAGGAGGTCATAATAAATACTGCGTATCCAGAGGGACTTCACAGAGAAGCAAACAACCAGAACATTCTCTAGTTAAGCTCATAAGGGCCATGAACCCAGGAAAGTCACAATGTCATTGCAGCACCAATGCTCATGAGCAAAACCACAAAGCTCCAGGACAGCTCTGCCCAGCCTGGGTGTGATCTGTGGTCATCTAACCCTGCAGATTGCTTAGAACCTTATCGGAGATGGTTGCCAAACATTTTCCAAGTGCAGAGCCCAAAGGGTGGGCCCCACTCTTACTTTCCTGGCCTCCTCTCCTTTATGCACCTCCTGTCTATACAGATTTCAGAAGAACTGGGGGGTGGGGTGGTGCTTAAATTTGTAAGAGATCTGCTATATTGGAATTGTGTTACAACACTTTTAAGCTGAAGACTTGGGGACTTGTAATAAGAAACAAGCCAAGCATGGATATCCAGTCGGCAACACTACAGTAAAGGAATCAGAGTTTAGGCCAATCCTGTGAAAACAACAAGATAACAGGCTGCAGGTCACATCCCATGCCCTCCTGGTTTTGTATGGCTTCTGGGCTAAGGACCTCTGAAAACATTCAAAGTCCTTAAAGATGTATGAAAACAGCATGGAAGTCAACCATGAGTGCCCATAGTGACACCTCACTGGCACAGATACACACATTCACTAAGGTTCATGGAGTCTGGGTTATGGTGGTGGAGCCCAAAGGGTGGGTATTACACAGATCTCAGTGGAAAAGCACACCTAGTCTCTTCCCTTTGTAAATTGCAAGACAAACCTGTGGTCCCATCTGGTAGGAATACATGGCATGGTGTCGAACTTCCCCAGCTGAAACCTATAAAACCAGAAAACTGCCTTTGTTCTAAACAGAACTAAAGGGCCTATCTCTCCTATCAGTGTCCCCGAATCTTATACATAGTGGCTTCTTTCCTAATGTAGTTCCTGTCAGGGCTCTGGAAGGAAGGCCTTCTCTCCCTTCAAGGTCACATCAAGCTAGCTAGCGCTCTCACACTCTCTCTCTCTCTTTCTCTCTCTCTCTCTCTAATTGCTTTCCTACCCAAAGGATTGATCATGGACCCACCTTGATCACAAAACTCTCTTCTAAAAAAAACTCTTTCTGATGGGTAAGGTTTTTCTTTTTCTTTTTGCTTATTTTCTGAGCCTGCTGCTTTATTTATTTATTTATTTAATTTTGAGACAGAGTTTCTCTGTGTAACCTTGGCTGTTCTGGAACTTGCTTTGTAGACCAGGCTGGCCTCAACCTCACAGATCTGCTTGTCTCTGCCTCTGAGTGCTGGGATCAAAGGTGCGAGCCACCACTGCCCACCTGGTTAATCTAAATCTTTTTACAATCATTTTGTAACACAATTCCATGCTGTGCTGGTGACTGACTCTGATGGTAAAGGAGATGGTAGAAACAAACACATTTCTTTCGGGAACTGTAATTGCCTTTACAAAGCTTTGTTCATATGTTCTTCATCTAGTGTCACCCCTTAATATGTACAACCACCAACCTTACAAAGCCTGGGTTTAGAACCTACGGGGATAACTTGGAGGTTAAGAGCACTTGCTGTACTTGCAAATAACCTGGATCTGGTTTCCAGTGCCCACATGGTAATCCTAGAGAATCTAACGTCCTCTTCTGGCTTCTTTGCGCACTGTGGTATATAGACATATAGACATATATGCACACTGTGGTGGTTTGAATATGCTTGGTCCAGGAAGCGGAATGCTTAGGAGGTGTGGTCTGCTGGAGGAAGTGTGTCACTTCGGGGGGCACTGAGGCCCTCCTCCTAGCTGCCTGGAAGCCAGTCTTTGCCTTTGGAACAAGAGGTAGAACTCTTGACTCTAGAGTCAAAAATAGAAGTGACTACTGGGACAGGTGACGCCGGTTGGCTGGAGTTAAGAGATTAGCAGTGATTAAGAAGAGACCAGCATCACTGAGGTGAAATCTGGGAAGTGTTTTTTGAGAGCACGAAGAAGCCTTGTTCCAGAGATAGCCAAGGTTGTACCTCATGCTGCAGCTGGACTTGCTAAGGTGTAAGAGTCACCCTGGTGGTACTGGCCTTGAGGTCATGAAAGGGGTCATGGAGAGCAGCTGAGGCTTGGCACTGTGAGAGGCCAGGGAAGGCCATTGGTGAAGGTACAGCCTCAGCTGTAGTTGATGACCCAATACTCAAGGGGTCATGCAAAGAAATTGAGGCTTGGCACCATGAAGACAGCCTATGAGAGGCTATTGGTGAAGCCTAGTTGCAGTGAAAGACTCAAGGGAATTGGAGATGCCAGTACTATGGGATGATCACCAAGAACAGCAGCGGCAGTGGAGTCAACCAGAGACTAGAGTGCTACAGGGTGCAGAGCTGGAGAAGTGACTCAAGCCTTTTTGAGAAGCCCAGAAGATCATGTGTGGATCCACGACACTGGAACAAGAAGATGTGAAGTTGAAGTTGCCTTGAAGATCTCAACATATTAGAGATGCCAGAGCTGTGGAATACCTGCTGAGGAAAGCTGCTAACAGGGAGTAGAACCAGCCCAAGAGAAAGAATTGTACTGTAGTCAACAAAGCTGAAAGGAGTTGGACATCAGACACGACCATGCAGAGTTTGGAGTCTGCCCGTCTTGCTTTGGTCTAGTATTTCCTTACTATGACGTTTTGGAATGGTAATGTATAGCCTGTGATGTTGGAGGTATGTAACCAGCTTTTTTATTTTGATTTTATAGGGGATTATAGTTAAGTGACTGGATGAATCTCAGAAGAGACTTTGAATTTTGGACTTTTAACACTGTAGAGACTGTTATAGACCACGGGACTTTTGAGTTAAGACTAAATGTATTTTGCATTATGCTATGTTTAGGTTTGGCCCCATAGACTCATGTGTTTGAACAAGCCTATGGGAGCCAGTGAGAGGAATGTGGTGGCTTGAATGTGCTTGGTCCAGGGAGTGGCACTATTAGAAGGTGGGGACTTGTTGGAGTAGGTGTGGCCTTGTTGGAGAAAGTGTGTCACTTTGGGGGTGGGCATTGAGGCCATCCTCCTAGCTGCCTGGAAGCCAATCTTCTCCTGTTTGCCTTTGGAACAAGATGCTGAACTTTCAACTCCTCCAGCACCATGCCTGCCTGGACACTGCCATGCTTCCTGCCATAAGAATAATGGACTGAACCTCAGAACCTCTAAGCTAGCCCCAACTAAATGCTGATCTTTATAGAAGCTGCCTTGGTCATGGTGTCTCTTCACAGCAATGGAAACATTAAGACACATGCAAACACTCATACATATAAAAATAAATCTTAAAAAAAAAAAAGCCTGGGGGCTGGAGAGCTGGCTTGGTAATTTAAGGTTCTTGTTGTTCTTGCAGAGGGCACAGGTTTGATTCCTAGCATTTACATGGTGGCTCACAACGATCTGTAACTATAGTTCTAGGGGATCCAATACCCTCTTCTGACCTCTGCAGACACAAGGCACATATACATACATAAATACAGGCAAAATATTCACACACATAATAAAAATAAAAAAGAGCCTAGATCTAGTAAAGGTACTCCTCATGCTTTACTTTTTTTATAATTAAAAAACCCCATTATCTATGCAGAGGAGAGTTGTAAAAAAAGCCACTCTGGGTCAGACTAGAAACCTCTTGTCTTTTTATGTCTTTTTAGATCTTTCCCGCACAGGCAGACCATCATGCTGGGGAGATGGGGGCAGGGAGACCGTCTCTGTCTCTTACAGTGATGTTGAATGTCTGCCTGTCCTGCTTCCACCTCTCATCCTGGAGGACAGTGACTCTCAGAACCAAAATTCCAGGCCTCCCTGGTCTTAAGGAGATGCCATCTCCCCTGCTTTCTGGCCTCCAACAGTTTACTGGTTCCTTCCCCTCTACTGCCTCTGCCTTCGTTAAAATTTGTATGACCTCAAGAGCTGGTGGTTAAGAAAAAAGAAAACAGGATTCCTGGGAGAAAGCCAGCCAGACAGGAGGGCAACTGTGATCACAGAACAGGACCAGGGCAGGGAGAACTTACTTTGTGTACAGCAGTTCTGGGGCTCACTGTTAGAAGGCGGAGATGTAAAATTATGTCTGTTTTTAAAATCAGAAAAACACGGCTCACATACATACACTGATGTTTTACTGTCCCAGAGCCAGGATGGAAACAGCAGGCTGAGCTGGGCCCCTGTGATCCAGCTTAGCTGCCAAGTTGAGTGCAGGAGACAAAAGGGGGAGACTGCCACTGAAGCTCCAGGGACCTCCTGAGTTCCTTCCAAGGCTGTTCTCTACTGTTTTCTTATATGCATTTCCCCAGAAGTTTTACATAACAGAAGGATTATGAAGACTGTGCACGGCTTGTGTGTAAAACCTTACTGGCAGTATATTAGTATAGGTGACTGTTGTTAAAAGCAGCGTCAACATTATAGCAAGTCCTTACCCTGTTCAGATCCCTTCATCTTTACTGCTAGGAGTCCATGAGGATAACATGTTTGAGACTAGTGAGAAAAGGGTCCCAGTTTACTCATGCATCTCTACTTTCCACTTCTCTATAAAACATTTTTATTATCATTCATATTGCAATGAAATAACTCTTGGATTAGAGGAAATGAAGAGGAAGTAAAAAAAAAAATCCTTGCATGTTCTAAAATGGAGTTTATTTTCTAAAGCACCTGAGTAAAATACTGCAGAAATCTGGACAAATTAATTCAAAATGATGTAGCAGAACATGTGTGTGTGTGTGTGTGTGTGTGTGTGTGTGCATGGTCACAGAAGTCTTTGCCAGCTTTCTCTTTTCTGACACAGATCTTGCCCAAGTGTTCTTGGGGCCCTGCTTACCTGTGCATTAATTCCTTACAGGCAGCCCCCACCTCTGAAACTGAAAAGTTGGCATAGGTGCTAAGTGACTGGTAGGAGGGGTGCTCCGTCCTCGATGACCAGAACTTAGCTCTACCATGGGCTACAGAAACCCATCAAATTCTTTTTCTGCATGAGCTAATGTAAATTAATTTCCTACAATCTATGTCACCCTGAAAGTCTTACTAAAAACACAAATGAACAAACCACTTGAGTAAACTGACAGTTACTTTGGGAACCTATCAGACAACATATACTCAAGCCAACAGATAGGTACTGCATGATTCACTAAGTCTAAACCCAAACTGTACCCATCCTCACACACCCAACAGCAATACTGTTTACTACAGCTGGAACTGGGCAGGACCTAGGACAGGATGGCAGATCCTCTGTGAATTCCATAGTGATGCAATCAAAGATTTGTGATCATACATCCTCCTACAGCCTGTTCTACCCATGAAGGGCTACAGTGGGCTGGGCTCTCCACCAGCCAGCAGAGTGCTTGCCTAGAAACAAGGACTGGAAGGAGGAAGGGGTTTCTGTTCCACTTCCTGATTTGGGTGGTGGTTATAATACAAACCCCTTTTGTGAAAAATTATTAAACTATGTATTTATGATATCTACCATTTTCTTTGTCTTATTTTACCAGAGGTAAAAAGACAAAAGACAGCATGTGTGACCTCATGAGGCATAAAACTTATGAGAAAAGCAGACAGTGAATAAGGAATCTACAAGGACAGGATTGTGATGTGAGACAAGAACTTCTCGCTCTTCACAGCTTTGGCCGTTGTTAACCTTTCAAGGTGCTGTGGTCTGGGACGCTGTGCTGCAGGAGCTGCCACCACGTCTCATCTGCCTTGTGACTAACAGAGGTGGGCATGTTGTTCAGTCAGTTTTATAGCTTATATACGTGAGTTCTGACTATGCGCTGAATGATGTTTTTGGGGCCTTTCCATTCTTTTGGGATTTAAATATATAAAAAGAAGTTACCTGAGAATATGGAGCCCACCTTTTGGCTCACTTACATGTAACATTAAGTGCTCCATATTTTTTTATGGTCTCATGCTCTGGTTCAACTGGAGTTGCATTGCATTTTGACATAAATGGGGAAGAGCTACAGATTAGATATCTTTGTTACATAAAGATTTTAGTTGTAGATATTTGTTTTAAATATTTTTTAGCTTTTATTTGTCTTTTAAAACCTTTATTAATAATTCAGCTTGGGTCAATTAAAAGGAAATAATATATTAAAAAATAATTCAGTTAGAATGTAGGGTTAAATAAACTTGCAGGAACACAGTAAATTCCAGAAGTTGAGGCTGACCAAAGAAACTGAAAAGGACTGTGCAGCACTTAGCTCTATTTGGAAACACACAGATGCTGTATTTGAGGGCTGGGCAGGATAAGGTCCCTGGAAGCCTGGAGGCTTGCATAACAACCACTGTTTATGCAGCCCTGGCCAGCAGCAGGAATGGAAACAGAAGAGTGTGTGCCAAGACAGTCAAGCTGCTGGGGTTTTTTTCCCTTAAAGACCAAACACCCAAAAGACAGATTTCAATTTTTTTTTTTTATAAAGTTATACTTTAGTTGCAAATAAATTGGAAACCTATAATGTTTTAAAAATCAAGCATCTTTAACACAATGTTTGTTTACATATTGGTAACAGGAAGAAGACTCCTTATTTACAAGTTCTGAATTCTAAGTAGACATGTTTTACTGCTTTTTACCATACAAGAAAATACACAAGGAGACACTAAAGTTGGAGTCTGAAAACAAAATAGAAAGCCTTCAGAACAAGCAGTTACAGTAAGGCTAGCAGAGTCAGAGCCACTGGGTACCTCGGCAGACACCACCGCACTAAGCACCTCCTCAGAACGCCAGTCACTACCTGATCTCTAGAGGCTATCTGCAAACAGACATGGGTCTTTTATGCCCTACAGAGTGAGATACCGATGCTCTCATGGTGTTAACGGATGGGCATGAGAAATCATTTACCTAATGCAGCTCACGGCAGTGAAGGGCTCAGGCACAGCCAGGTCTCCTGAGGAGCTGGCCTGCACATTCCTTGACAAAAATTCTGCTCACTTGTTGGGAATGCGGGGGTGGGGGTGGTGATACCAGGTGGTTTGTATTTATTAGATAAATATACTATTTAAAACGTATTAAGGCCCTACAATTAAAAGCTAGTGTAGCCACCCAAACATGGTGGCACATGCCTGCAATTCTAGCACGTGGAAGGCTGAGATAGGAGCATCTCTGCAAGACTGTTCTACAAGGTGAATTCCAGGACAGCAAGAGTGGTATAGTGAGACTCTTAGAAAGCCCAAATGAGACAGAATAGAAACCTGAAAAGCTCTGAAATATGTGAAGGTATAGTTCTTTTTTAGTTTTCTTTCTTTTTTGAGACAAGTCTCATTTTGTAGCCACAGCTGTCCTGTAGCTCAGCGATCCAGCTGCTTCTGGCTCCTGAGAGTTGGGTCTCAATGTGGAACCATCAGGCCTAGTTACATGTGGTCCTTTTCAATTTGTATTATAACAGATGTAATAAAACAAAGCAGCTAAAATAGGCATTCAATCTGAGCTATCATAAATGGCTAGAAATAAAAAAATAGATTTGGATGATACTTAATCTGAAACAAACTTTACCAGTACTTGTTTAGACCTTATTAGGATACCTGATAGAAAGGGCAGACAGTAACATGAGAGGAGAACGTAGAAAACGGGGCTTATTTTGTAAAACCATTTACAAGTTTCCTTTTACTCTTTTGAAAGCATCTTGTGCATTCTAAAATGACACATTCATATGGTAAACAGAGTGAAAATCATTCCTTTACATTTTCACAGGAAGGCAAACCATTTCATTTACTCACAGCTGCATACAGGGCCGTTTTCCATGGGAACTTCACAGTGGGAATGTGCTATCTGCAGTGGGTGAGCTTTTCATCCTCCTGTATCACTACGTCTGAGTGGCTCCCTGGCACTTATTCCGGGTGGGATGGCTCACCACCCTCCTCCTTAATGGGAGTTACCATTCCCTTTATCTACTTTGCTTCTCGATTGTCCAGTGCCCCTCTTCAGAGACAATGTTACATCATTTGACTCCTGGACTGGGAAGAACAACTGAGTGGTTGGTGGTGCTGGACTGTGTAACAATTCTCTCTTAGGCTTTTTCCTAAGCCCATGCTTTGGGGCTTGGAACATGAAGGGGAAGACGGCTTTTTAGACATACAGCTGCTGTTCTTTTCCTTCCTTCCTTCCTGCCAGCCTCCCTCCCTCCCTCCCTCCCTCCCTCCCTCCCTTCTGTCCATTCAGGCAGTTTCTCTGTGTAGCTTTGGCTGTCCTTGAACTTCTACTCTGTAGACCAGGATGGCCTCATACTCACAGAGATCCACCTGAGTCGGCCTCCTGAGTGCTGGGATTAAGGGCGTGTGCCCACCACTGCTTGGCTTAATTTTCATAAAATTCATATAGCATAAAGTTAACTACTAAAGTGACTAATTAGCCAATACTCAGGACACTCTAAGTGCTGTTCAACCCCTCCCCCCAGCATTCCTATTCCCAAAGCTTGTTTCTTACTCCAGATAAAAGCTGTACTCACTCATCAGCTCACTTCAGCTCTCCCTCCCAAAGCTCCCCGCTGCCATAAACTCTTCATTTTGTTTCTTTTGCAGTGTGGACGTGGGAGTTAAGACAAGGTCTCACTATGTAGCCCTGTCTGTCCTGGAACTTGCTATGTAGACAAGCTGGTCTTGAACTCACAGAAACACTCCTGGTTCTGTGTCCCCAGTGCTGGCATTAAAGGTTTGTGCCATTACATCCAGCCTCTCCATTTCTGTTTCTATGAATTTATCTATCCCACATAATTCATAGAAATAGGACCACACAACACATGACTTTTAGTGTCTGGCTTCTTCATCAAGGCTTTCTAGACTCTTTACTACTTCATTTTTTTTATGCCTGAAAAATATTACATTGTTTGGAAATATTTTTCATTTAGATGCTTTAAAAATAACATTTTTGTTGATACTCTCACTTTTCCCTACCCTATTTCCTGTGACTGGATCATTCTTTACTGTTTCTAATACACACATACACACACACACACACACACACACACACACACACACACGTACACACGTACACACACACACACATTTTGCTGTTGCTAAAAACTAAACTATATTTCATTTTAATGAGGAAAGGTTTATTTGGCTCAGTGGTGGGGAAAGGCATAGCAGCTGATATGGCTGCATCTACAGCACTGGGAGCGGGAGGTGGTTGGTTTACATGGTGTGGACAGATGTGGAAGGAGAACCAGCTGGTTCTTTCAAACACTGGAATGTGGTAGTTCTGGGAATCAAGTTCTTCCTTGTGCTGAAGGTCAACCGAGAGATACATATGTATGTTTAGCAACCCTTAGCCTGATGTACTATGACTGTGTGTGTGTGTGACCACTGACTGAAGTCTCTAGAGTACCATCATATTCCTGTTATATTCATTCATAGCCAATGACCCCTCAGAGTCCTTTAAATGCCTGGAGCCCAGAGTGGGGAAAATCTTCTGACCTTTGGAGCTTGGCATTGAGGTAGGCACTTTTTTTTAGTGCTAAGACAGCCCACAGCTCTGCATTCATCTTAGAGGTGTAGGTCTGGTCCCTGTTGTGTTGTTGTCTCTCCTCAGCAGGTATCAGTTCTGGGCTTGCATGGTACACTTTTCCTTTGTTTAAGCAGTGGCCCTTGCAACCATTTTTTTCTCCCTCCTCTTCCTCTTTCCAGGATTTTTTTTGAGGAGGGTGTCGTATCTGCTGCATGCCTTTTCAGCTGTCCCTTGCCCCTGAAGGCTTCAGAGTACATGAGATCATACACCTCAGAAAGCTGCTCCAGCCAAGGGGTGTTAGTGGGACAGATTGGGTTCTGCACTACTCCTTTGTGGACCCATCAAAGCAGGCCAGAATATACCACATAGCACTGGAAAGAGGTTCACATCTGTCCCCTAACTCTAACAAGCTGCATCAAGAGCATGGGGAAGAAGCCATGCAGGCAGGAGAGAACACCTCCATGTTTTCCTCTGAAATTTAGCAGCTCTCTCTTCACTGAGTACTCCTCAGCTGCTGCAAATGTCCGATTTGATCCCAGGGTTCAGCATGGTTTAATCTGTCAAATTTGGCAGTTTATGGTGATTTCAGTCGAGAAAGTGATCTGGGGGTGGCCTACTCTGCCATTTTCTGTGACATCACAATGGTTTGTGACTTTCATAAGCAATAAACATGAGTTTGTCATACAGCTCAGCAATTCCACTCCTAGGAACTTAACTATGAGAAATCAAAGCATATCTGTATACAAGAATGTTCATGGTAGAGT
Organism: Rhynchomys soricoides; assembly: GCA_019843965.1. Taxonomy (NCBI): domain Eukaryota; kingdom Metazoa; phylum Chordata; class Mammalia; order Rodentia; family Muridae; genus Rhynchomys; species Rhynchomys soricoides. The sequence goes on along the minus strand of JADRCH010000119.1, from coordinate 360,504 downwards.
CATTCATTTTAGACAATTTCAAACAGCCCATTTTTCCTAAACTGGTGAGTGCTTAGACAGGTAAAGCCAGAGTTCCACTGGTCAATAAAAAGAAATGAAGTGCCAATACCCACTACACCATGGACAAACCCCAGACACAATTCCAAATAAAAGAAGCTAGATGCAAAGACCAGTGTTGTTGCTTCATGTAGATTCTTAGATGCCCAGGAAAGACAGCCTACAGCTGTAGGCTGTGGTGGTTAGGCTTCTCTCAAGCTGCCTCCCACTTTTCTTCTTTAACTATATTTAAGCTGCTGTGTGACTAATTTCTGTCTTAATTTTTCAAAATTTGAATGACCTTTTAAAAACATACAGATATCAATTTCTCTAATTTTGTAAAAACAAAATACCACTTTCCTAAAGGTTTATGTTTATTATGATTTACTTTGACAACTTTTAATTTGTAACTTTATCCAGATTGTCCATAATGTTCACTTAATAGAGGCTTATTTTTTCAAGTAATAAAAATTTCTTTCATGTGTTCCTTTCTAGTGGTGCCATTTTTTCCTATGGAATTTTGGTTGAATTTGTGGAATTCAACAAATGAAAAGGCTAAAGGAAATCAAGTCAAAAGGAGTTTAGTTAAATTAGTTAAGAGCATGAAGAGAGGGCTGGAGAGGTGGCTCAGTAGTGTTGGGCATAAGTAGTCAAAGCTCACAAGCATGCAGACCTGAGTGTGGTCCCCAGTTTCCATATAATAGTTTGGTATGGTCTCTCCAGTGCCTGTAACTTCACTGCCATGTGGGGAAGAGATGGGGAGCTCACTGGGGCTTGCTGGCTGCCAGTGGAACAAAAAACAATGATCTCTAGACTTGGGGAGATACTTTGTTTCAAAGGAATATGGCAGAGTGTGATAGAGCAGGGCCAGCTTCTTCTGGCCTCTGTATGTGCCCATGGGTACAAGTGCACACATTATCAGGGCCTTGTTCAGACAAAATGCCATCAACACAGATTGTAACATCTGAATGGCACTTCATGAAGCGGGTGGGGTACTGGTGGTGGTGGGACAAACATAGGTTCTGAGACAAAATGAAGTAGATGCAGCTAAAGTGGTGTGATCAGTCTCTGATTCACATCTGACCCAGCATGAAACCATCACAGGGCTTGTGAGGGGGTCAAGATGACAAACTAAGAAGGGACCAGGTACGAGACAGCTCTTGGTCACAGCCAAGTGCTCAGCTATTGCTAATGCTCCTCACCTGGAGTAAAGAAGCTATTTTCAGCATGTAAACATTTAAAATTCACTTCTGTTCTGAATTATAGACACCAAATGGCATACCATCATAAACAGATGATGGCACAGCTCCTGCAGCTCATATGCTGGTGATTTCATAGTGAAAATATTGTTTGTTTCACTAAAGCCTGCTTGAAATTAGTCAGTTTAAATGCAAAACCAACTATTAACTAATGAAAACAGAGTAAATATGCTATAACGAATGCTTTTGAACTACCCTCCAAAGAAAAGAAAGAAAAAGCACCTCTTTATAATTTTAGAAAAGAAAAAAAAAAGACTGCTAAGAATAAAATCATACTGCTCTTTAAAGCTTGTATATAGCTAGATTGGTGGCACACAACTTCAATTTCAGCACTTGGGAGGGAGAGGCAGATATCTGAGTTCCAGGGCAGCCAGAGCTATACAGAAACCTTGTGTCAACAAAACCACTTGCATATAACTAATGGAAAATTCTCATAATATAGAGCTAAAAACTGTGAAAGGTTCTTGTAATCTGTTCCAGATATTGGTTGTGATGGTTTGAATATGCTTAGCACGATGGGAAGTGGCACTATTAGGAGGTGTGGCCTTGTTGGAGTAGGTGTGGCATTGTTGGAGGAAGCGTATTACTGTGGGGGTGGGCTTTGAAGCTTTGCCCAGTGCAGAAGAGTCAGTTTCTCCTGGCTGCAGTCAAATCAAGATGCAGAACTCTCAGCTCATTCTTCAGCCCCATGCCTGCCTGCATGCTGCCATGCTTCCTGGCTTGATGATAATAGACTGAACCTCTGAACTATAAGCCAGCCCTAATTAAATGTTTGCCTTTATAAGAGTAGCCTTGGTCATGGTATCTTTTCACAGTAATAGAACCCTAAGACACTGATATAAATAATGTACCAGGGAAAGAGAGAATAATCAGTCCTTATACTGACTGGTTAACAGGAGTAAAGCTGGTTCTAGATTGAACAGTGAAGCACACTCCAACAGTATAAAGATGATCTCCTCTGGATGTTTATTCAAGAAAGTTCTATTCAACAACAAGAACTTTTCCTGTCATCACAAAGGTGACAGCTTTCCTGGACAGCCCTTTGCTGAATTTGTAGTTAACTTCATAAAACCACGTATTACCACTACTCAGCAATATCTGCATGACCTGTCCTTGAACTTGTCTCAAAGATCATAGTGGACAGGATCAGGGATGGAAGGCTGGCCCAAGCAGAGTCTTTTGGAGAAAACAGAAACTTTTCCTTGACCACCCATCTGGGACACTGGATTGAGAATATACAGACTTGAGTATACAGATAGGTCCTCTGGGGCTTGTGTCTGCCAACACAGCAAAAGCTGTTGTGCAGAAGACAGCATTTGTGAAGAGAATGAAGCAACGTTACAGACAGTGTAAGGAAAAGACAACACAAGACTCTAGAAAGCAAGCAGGCAGGACAGAGAGTCTGCAGACAGTGCAGATGTGAAATGTTCCCATTCCTATCCCCAGACCCTAGAGAGTTTCTGCAGTTCTCCATGACCTATAAGACAAGCACATTTTTTCAGTGTTCCTCTGCTATGCCCACGTATGTACTCCTTAGGCTTATTGGAAGATAGCTTCTGCTACTTTTCAACAAAGAGAATTGCAGCCAATTCTCTTAGCAACGACGATGGGTGTGGAATGGGAAGGAAATAGTTAACTTTTCTATAAAGACTACGGGTGAACAATTAATGTCCAAATCACTTGTTTGACCAAGGTCACGGTCTAAAGCCTTCGCACACTTGTACTTTTGACATGGGGGGTCTCACTCTCACTATGTAGCCATGCTGGATCTCATCTACTTTCTGTGTTTGCTACGTCTGTTAATTTTCTGTTTTATTCATGTGTGTGTGTGTGTGTGTGTGTGTGTGTGTGTGAGAGAGAGAGAGAGAGAGAGAGAGCGAGCTGACTTTTCTCACATCTTACTTTAATTATTTGAACATCTTTCATAGTTGTTCGAAGTCTTTTTTTTTTTTTTTTTTCAAAGAAATCTGACATTTCTGTAATGCCTTTTACATGGAACTGGCTATGTAGCTCAAGGCATGTTTATATTAATGTGCATAAATTTTGAGGAGGTTTTAGCTATTATGTCTTCAAAAACTCATTCTGCTTCTTCTTTTTTTTTTCCTGTGACTTCTATGCTGCATGCTGGCCTGCTTTATAGTACCTTACAAGTCCCTTACTACTGTGTTTGCTAACAATGGAAATCAGCACCTCTCCCTTCCTCTAGGGTTAATAAAAAAAAAAAGCTTTATTTTTCTTATTTATTTTCTCATTTGTGCCAAAGATCAGTCTGAGTGCAAACTTAATGTCTCCTCAGTTCTACTCAGAACTAGCTAGTGCCTTTCTTGGAACATGTGCTGCCAATTTCTACTTTCCCTATATACTGGGTTACTTGAAATGACTATACAGAATATAAAGGATTTCATTATACTATTCCTTCTATGCATAAGTGTACACTGGATCATATTTATCTCTTTCACTTATTTTTATTACCCCTGCTTATCACTGCAGTTAGCTTTCTTTGGAAAAATTATTTGTGGATAAATACATATATGCTGTGTATGTTATGTGTCCACATGTGTGTACAGGGGAGCTTGCAGCTGTGTATGCTTGTGTAGGTCAGAGGTCAACTCCAGATGTCTTTCTCATTCTCCATCTTTTTCTTCTGAGACTAGGTTTCCACTGAACACAGAGCTCACTACTTCAGCTGGACTGGCTGGCCAACAAACTCTAGTGATCCACCAGTTTCCTCCTGTTCCCCAATGCTGAGTTACAGGGGCACACTGCTCTTTTACAATGGTGCTGGGAATTTGAACTTACATCCTCATTCTTTCGTAGTTTGCACATTACCCACTGAACCGTCTCCCTAGTGTCTACAGTAACTTGTTAATGGTCCAGTCTTTGGTATTTAGCTCTCACATGAAGAACAACAACAAAAGGGAGCGCATGAGTATGGCTTCAGCAGGAGAAGAAAGGGCTTGCAAAAGGTAGGGAGGGACAATGTGCTGGCGAGTTTTACGTCAACTTTCTTAATTTAGTGATTGAAGGGGACAGCTCCAGCCCACTGTGGGTGATACTTCTATAGGAAAGCAGCTGAGCAAGCATGGGGAGCAAGCCAGTGAGCAGCACTGCTTCATGGTGTGTGCACCAGCTGCTGCCTCCAGGGTCCTGCCTGTGTGAGATCCTGCTCTGGTTTCCTTCAGTGATGGACTACAGTGAGGAAGTGTAAGCTGAATACACCATTTCCTCCCCAACTTGCTTTTTGGTCATGGTGTTTCATTGCAGCAAGAGAAACCCTAAGACAGGCAATGGATCCTGCCTCTGAACCTCTATGATCAGAAGCAGTAATCAGATAACAAACCCCTGATATATACAGGAGAACACTGGTTTATCCTAGTGACATGTTACAGATATCTGAGATGGAGCTAGGTTCGGGACTGGTTAGCAGCTACTGTGCTAAGAGCTGAAATTGACCAAATTAACCACAATTTACTACCCTAGCCTTCCTCTGGGACATTGCAAGCCCTTAGTAGTCTCCAAAATTCCACAACAATTGCTTCAGACAGATTCTGTCAGTCTATTGTTATGTAAGTGGGAACACTGATTCCTGGTGCTTCTTACTCTGTGGATCCTCTAACACATTCTAGAAGGTAACAGTTTCAACCATCACCTGGTGTACTGGCTAGTTTTGTGTGTCAACTTGACACAAGCCGGAGTTATCACAGAAGGAGGAGTTTCAGTTGAGAAAATGCCCCCATGAGCTCCGGCAGTAAGGCATTTTCTCAACTAGTGATCAAGGGGGGAGGGCCCCTTGTGAGTGGTACCATCTGTGGGCTGGTAGTCTTGGGTTCTATAAGAAAGCCAGCTGAGTTTGGAATACCCAAGAGTCACTTCACAGCAACTGTAGGGCTGAGTGTGAGGTCCCAGATGGAGGAGTTGGAGAAGGGACTGAAGGAGCTGAGGGAGTTTGCAGCCCCAGGGAGGGAGGAACAGTGGCAACTGGCCTGACCCCTTGATGCTCCCAGAGACTGTATCACCAAACAAAGAATACACATGGAGGGACCCATGGTGCTGGCCATATATGTGGCAGAGGAGGGCTTGTTAGCCATCAGGGGGAGGAGAGGCCCTTGGGCCGGAGGGTGTTAGATGCCCCAATATAGGAGAATGCCAAGCAGGGAAGACGAGAGTGGGTGAGTGGGTGAATACCCTCATAGAGGCAGGGGAGGGAGGAGGGAATAGGGAGGTTCCAAAAGGGAGATCTGAAAAGGTGGAAACATTTGAAATGTAAATAAAGTGTGTGTGTGTATGTATGTGTGTGTATGTATGTATGTATGTATATTATATATATATAAAAAATAAAAGCAAGCAAGAAAGCAAGCAAGTCAGCTGAGCAAGCCAGGAGAAGGAACCAAGCCAGTAAGCAACATTCCTCCATGGCCTCTGCATCAGCTCCTGCTCCTTGACCTGCTTGAGTTCCAGTCCTGACTTCCTTTCGTGATGAACAGCAGCATGGAAGTGTAAGCTCAATAAACCCTTTCCTCCCCAACTTGCATCTTGGTCATGATGTTTGTGCAGGAACAGAACCCCTGACTAAGACACCTGGGTTATGTATACATTACAACAAATACCCACATAAGAGATAGACGTATATTTGTGCATAACTGTCTGTAGGATAGCTCCCTAGAAGCAGAATGGCTCAGCATTTAGTAGTCTGATGAAGTGACCTAAATAAACTCTATTTTACATTTCTGTCAACAATGCATTAAAGTGCTTAGTTTTAAAATCCTTTGTTCCCCTAACTCTTAATAAACTTTGGCTTTCAGCTTTATTACACACAGTAGTCTATGATTTCGTTCAACTCTGTGGCTTTCTTACTAGCCATCACATGATCTGCAGAACTGACTGTGGTCACCTCAGTAAGTAACTATCCTGACATGTAGTTGGGGTATGCCCAAGAGCTAAGCTTCACATTCCTGAGTAACTCTTACATTTTACTATGTTTATATACTCAACTCCCCAATCTTGGTAAGGAAATCTTTCTTGGATAACAGAAAAAAAAAATTTTTTTTGGTGTTTTGAGACAGGGTCTCTCTACATAGCCCTGGGTGTCCTAGAACTCACTCTGTATAACCAAGCTGGCCTTGAACTCAAGAGATCCATCTGCCTCTGTCTGTCTCCCAAGTGCTGTGACTAAGGCACTGCCACTGTTAGACTGCCACAAGTTTTTAGTGGTGCTTTGCTTCTAGACTGGCTCCTTCCATTTGCTTCCTAAAGCATAGTACAATCACTGTGGTCATTTAAAAATGCAGATCCAGTTAGCTTCTTCCCCTGTAACTTTTGGGTACAGCACTTAAGTTTCAATGTTATCTCCAAAGTCTGTCATACATAATTCTGCTGTTTCCCTCTTAAATTTGAATCTCCATTCCCACAATCATGTAGTCTTCGTCATCGTCATCCTCCTCCTCCTCCATCATCATCATCATCATCATCATCATCATCATCAATCATCAATCATCAATCATCATCACCACCACCACCATCCACAACAAGAACAACAGGAGGAGGAGGGGGATGATGGTGAGGAGGAAGCAAAGTATATTAAGCAGTAAGACACAGCAGAGTAAGGACATTAAACACCCGAAGAATGGAATTTTTGATAGAGAATAATCTGGGTTGAATATTGCTCAACATTGCCACTCTCTGACAACTGTAGACACTGGTTGGGTTTGGTTTTGAGGTGCTGGGGATTGAATCAAGGACACTGGGCATCCTAAGGATGAACTCTCCTGTTGGCTCAGTCCTAACATAATCACACTGCTAGAGGCACTCATTGCCCTAATACTTTACTAGACCATATTAACTAATCAGCTACTGTAGGGACTTTGCATTGTTACAGATTTTGGTGACAAGCCCCAGCTCCACTTATTTGCTTTGAACAAGATAGATGTTTCTCTATGAGTAGAGATGCTAAAACTCTTTACTTCAGCAGAGAAATGTAGGTACAGGTGAGCAACGGATTGTACAGTACTACAATTTTAATACTATCTCAATAGTGTTTTGATTATTGTTTTAGTTATTTATATATTTCTCAGCAATACTAGATTTTATTTTGTGTGATTTGGGAAAATTATTTAGATTTTTGCATTCATCTTCCATAATGTGCCGAGCTTTGGAAGGTGGGTGATGCAAATGTCCTGTTGATTAAACAGTCACTGATTCTCAGTACAGTGAGTGCACTTTAACTGTTACCCACTACAGCAGAAGCTTCTCTGACTAAAGCTTAAGCAGCACCAATCTATCGGTATAGCCATTAATGGTTAGAAGCTAGTCTGACGCTATGGCCATTTAACAATAGTAGCGAGTTTCCTCTGATCTCTGCAGCTGTGGGAGTTGACCAAGTTTACAGTAGCAGGTATGAATTTCTTCTTTAGAGTAGGCCTTAGAGCCAATCATAAAGTGGTTGGTTACCCTGTACAATCATGGCATTGTTACACTTGGGGGCACATCTTGCCTAGAGTTCACAGATGGGTAAGACAAATGAATGCTTTTTCTCCTCTAGGTCAGCGCAGCACTTTCCAGCACGATGAAAAGTAGTTTTGGGAAGGATGCTTCCAGTTCCTTTTAAGCTTGATTTGGTCTTGCCACCAAAAGGTCTCATGTTTTCAACAACAGGGTCTTATCCTCTAGTTCTGGTGAGCAACCAAGAGTTTTGGCATTAGCCTATATTGTTTTGAGGACCTCTGGGTCCTGCCTGACCAATAGTGCATAAGGAGGGATGCCATACTGGCATTAGGATTTTTATTTAATAACACATGGCTTCTTGAAGCAACATTATCCAGCCAAACAGAGCAGCTTAGCTTTATTCTTTTTAAGATCAGTATTCAGTGGCTGGGGATATACTCTGGAGTAGACCACTTGTCTTGCAAGAGGAAGGCACAGGGTTTGATCTCTAGTGCTGAGAAAAAAACAAAACAAAACAAGACAAAAAACCAAACAAACTCCAGAACTTAATTTGAGGAAAATGAAACCAATTGAAAACCTCCTAGAGTAAGATAGTTTATTGCTGTTAGTTTTGCTTAACATGCATAAGGCAATGGATTTGACCACTAACACCGAAGAGAAAAGGAAAATAGAAGTAAGGGCTGGAAAGAGAGCTTAGAGATTAAAAGCTCATACTGCTCTTGCAGAGGACCCAAGTTTGAGTCTCAGCTTCCACATCAGATGTCTACAGCTTCTCTGACTTTAGCTCCAGGGATCTGATGCCTCTGGCCTCTGCTGCACTCATGTGCACAAACTCTCATACAGACAACACACAGACAGACAGACAGACAGACACACAGACAGACACAGATAAATCTTGAACTAACACTGCTACATAGGTAGCAAAATTAAAACTAAAATTCACCATAAAATAAGATTATATGATAATAACTGTAGTTAACATTAATCTTTTCTTTTTCTGGACACAAATAGATTCTAAGGGAAATGAAGATGATGACATCACCCACCAGTAATGGGAAAAAATGAAGCTGTGGACAAACACACTATGTTTTGATTTATTAAACCTCAAGTGAATGTCTCTTTATCCTCCCCATGAGTGATGGAGCTACACTAGTTGCCAAAGTCTTCTTTTTTCATGACATACCTTTGTAAATATTGTGGTTACCCTGGTTTATAGCCATCTCCTGCAGACAGTGTATCAGTGGAAAAGAATCCCCATTCCCAACAATGCTCAAACTACCATATGTGTAACTCTCTCACCAGTCCCCACCAAGCATGGGTCTCACAGGGAAATTATAGGGAAGAAACAATTCTGAGTGCTTTGAGCTGCCTGTTTTCCACGGCAAGAACACCACACCCTATAAATCCAGAGACAAACAACCTAAGAAGTCTCTGACAGTCTTGCAGTAAAGATCAGTCATTTGAGTGCCAGAAAGGACATGCAGCTCATCTAGATTTAGAATGTAGCTAGGCTTAGGTATGACTCAGGTCCTGACTGCAGCTATCTGTTGTCACATCTCTTTCCTGGCTGTGAGAAACTGACTTTCATTAGCATTTAAGAAATTCTGGGATATGGAGACCCAGTAATGATGAGAGTGTTCACATGCCCTGGAATGGCATGCTCAGGAAGGAAACCCTGATGGGTGATATGGCCTTGAGTATTGTAAGAAACATGAGTCAGAACAGCTTGGGGCTGTTGCCATTTTTCCGTTTTACTACATTAGGTAGTTTAACCCCATTCAGTTTCTGTGATACCTTAGTTCTGTTCCATTTCAAAATGGAGAACAATAATGTATATAACACAGTTTAGAATTTATTGAAGTCATGTGCTCACTGCTTAGGAAGGAGCAGGCTGGTGTCAAGAGGTTCTCACATATGGTTGTCTCCTTGTTTCGCTCCCATCTGGGTCTCCATCTGTCATGTGCTGCGACAAGGATCAGGCAAGTACCTGATTCTGGCAATGAGCTTACAGAAAATGTCTATTCTGGTGTACTTTATCTATTTATTTTCAAGATACAGTCTCTCTTTGTAGCCTTGACTGTCCTCAGACTCACTCTGTAGACCAGTCTGGCCACAAACTCACAGAGATCTGCCTGCCTCTGCCTCCTGAGTGCTATGATTAAAGGGTACACCACTATGCCTGGCTGGGTTATTTTAAAAGTGGGGCATGCCTATGTTCCTAAGCTTTGGTAACAGTGAGTTTGAAGTCAGCCTGGCTTTATAAGACCTTGTCTCAGAAAACCAAAATGAATGAATAAATGTATAAAATTTAAAATGCTGAACAAAAGAAATTATTATTTTTACTTTAAATGTACTCTTCTAGCAAGAAAGAAAGAAAGAAAGAAAGAAAGAAAGACAGACAGACAGACAGAAAAGGGCCTAATGTGGTTAAAAAGGAAGGAAATTAAACTATAAGTAGCAAATGTACTTTTCTTTTGTTCTTTTGTGTATGAATGTGTGTGTGTGGGGGGGTTCTAGGGATCTGGCAAAGCAAGTACTTTACTGACTAGGCTTGTCTCCCTGGCCTCTCATTTCTGTTGAATAAATATGAAGAAGAACAAGGAATGAGGTTAAGAGTGGATCTGAGGAACATCAACATTTAAGGTACAGATGGTGGCTGGGAGAATCAATGTTAAAATATGTAAGAAAGAGGGAGAAGGAAGAGTATGCTGATTCCACAATTAGGCTAACCAATAAGAAAACAATTTTAAAAAAGAAATAAACTTGAGTGGGGTGCAGCAGCTATGAATATTGCCTGTTTTGCCAGAGAAACTGTACTTGAATCTCAGCGCCCACTGGAAGTTTACATCTCTAACTCCAGTTCCAGGGAATCTGACACCCTCTTCTGGCCTCTGTGGCACTGCACAAACATATGGTGCATATACATACATGTAGGCAAAACACCCAGACATATAAAATAAAACCTGGGCCATATGGCAGATTTAATTTTAGCATTTTGAGAATTCTTCACAATGATTTCTCATTGTGCACAATGGCTGCACCAGTTTGCAATCCCACCCACAGGGAATGAGGGTCCTCTTACCCCTGAATTCCTTTCCAGCATTTAAATGTTTTGGTGGTCTTTGCCATTTTGGCTGAGATAAGATAAAACCTCAGGGTTGTTTTGATTCACATTTATCTAATTCTAGAGACAAGAAATTCTTTCTGAGACATTTCTTAGCCCTTTTTTCCTTCTCTTGAGAATATTCTGTTTAGATCCCTTTTAAAAATGAATACTTTCTGTTTTTTTTTTACTCTATTTTTTGAGTTCTTTATATATTATGAATAATAATCATCTGTCAGATGGATTCTGACAAAGCTAGCAAAGAGTCTCTACCATTTTGTGGGCTTCCTCCTTGCCAGATTATTATTTCTTTTGCTATGCAGAAGCTTTTTAGTCCTTAATTTTTGGGCAAATGGACTCCTGTTCAGAAAGTCTTTTCTTATACCTGTATCATGTAGGGAACTGCCTATTTTCCCCTAGCAGATTCAGTGTTTCAAATTTCACATTTAGTTCTTTGATCCATTTGGAGTTAATGCTGTGACCTTTAATACAGTTTCTCATGTTGTGGTGACTCCAACCATAAAATTATTTTCATTGTTCCTTAGTAACTGTGATTTTGCTATTGTTATTAATTGTAATGTAAATATCTGTGTTTTCCAATGGTCTTAGGCAACCCCTGTGAAAGGGTTGAGAACCACACAGGTCAAATTCCATTCTTCTGCATGTGGACATTCAGTTATCCCAGCATCATTTGTTGAAGATGTGTTTTTTTTCCTATCATATGCTTTTGGCATCACTGTCAAATAACAAATGGCTGAAGTTATGCATTCTCATGTTGCGGTTCTTGATTTTGTTCCATTGGCCGCCATATTTGTTTCTTTGCCAGTCCCATCTTGTCATGTTGCTATGGCTCTGTAATATATGTTGGCATCTGGAATGCCAATTCTTACAGCATTTTTCTTTGTGCTTATGGTTGTTTTTGGCTATCTGGATGGAGCCTTCTGTGGGTCCACATGAATTTTAGGATACTTTTTCTGTTTTTTTGTGAGGATGGAGAATTTGAGTGGTATTGCATTGACTTTGTGAATGCTTTTAGCAAAGTGATCAGTTTTACAATATTAATTCCACCAATCCATGAGCATGGGATGTCTTTACATTTTCTAGTGCCATTCTTTACCTTTCTTTAGAGGTTTAAAGTTTTCATTGTAAACATCCTTCACCCCCTTAGTTAGGCTTATTCCTAGATATTTTATTTTCTTAGAGGCTTTTGTAAATATCTCTTTGGATGCTTGTTATTGGTGCATATAAAAACTATTGATTGTGTAAGTTGATTCTGTATAGTGCCCTACTGCTGAATTTATCATTTCTAAATGAATGGACTTAGAAAAGATCATATTGAGTGAGGTAAGCTAGGTCCAGAAAGACACATATTGCATATTCTCTCATATCTGAGGTTTCTAACTCTCGATCTTGAGATGAGTACATACGTGACTTTGAATAACTGCAGCAAGCAGGAAAACAAAAAGGGGATAATTTTGAGGGGAAACAATATAGAGAGGGAAGAAATAGCAAGGTATAAGTTATCTAAAGGGAGAAATGGGAAACTAGGGGTTAATTAGTGAGGGAGGAGAGAAATATACAGAAGAGGGTAAAATAACATTAAGGATATGTGAAAAAGTCATAAGTAATAATATTATTAACTTCCTAAAATATGTATAATACACATAAGTTGATAAAAATATAAATTCTCTCTCAATAAAAAATTTCCATCTGGGCTGATGATGTTGTTTGCAAGAGTAACAGATGATCTAACAAAAATCCCAACACAGGTATGGGAAACCCTTTTTGAGTTGTTGGTCAGGGCCATCCAAGACTCCTAAAACATTATAGGCCATTGCTATTCGTTGCCCCTCAGAGGTAGAAGGGAAGTTCCCATTGCTGAAAACATAATGCAGTTTGAGCCCAGAGCCAGGACCCAGAGCCCCTGATCTGGAACTGGTCTGAAAGCCTTTTCTTGGAGACTAAACTTTCATGGTACTAGAAGGAGCTATGCAACTTTCCAGAGCGAAGCAACCAGTAGTCCTACCCAGCTATGACACCTATTAACCATAATAATGACTAGCAATGATAATCCTGAAAGTGCATGCAGTCATGGCACACATACTTTAGCAGTAACCAACAGCTCTCTAATTGGACTTAAGACATGCTCTTCCTGGTACTGGAAATCTAGCCAACTATCTCAGGGCTAGTAAAGCTGTGAATATTGGAGGAGAATTTACAACTGATACCTTACTAAACCAGCAAAACCTTTAACTACATTCTAAATACTTGTCCTTATACTCATAGATATGTGTCCTCTTCATCTCTGCAGAAGGAAGTTTTCTTCTCTCTGCAATAGATGGAGGCCATTATAGAAAACCACAACTGATAAAAATGCAGAGTTGTGGAGCACAGTCCATACTGATAAATCTACAATACAATTCCTATACCTAGGGATGGAGAGATGGCTCAGTGGTTAAGAGCCCTGACTGCTCTTCCAGAGGTCCTGAGTTCAATTCCCAGCAACTACATGGTGGCTCACAACCATCTGTAATAGGATCTGATGCCCTCTTCTGGTGTGTCTGAAGACAGCGACAGCGTACTCATACATGAAATAAATAAAACCAAAAAAACAATTCCTACACCCAAGGCTCTGGGGTCTTGGTGGAAGAGGGGACCAATATTCAAAGAACCAGGGAGTTTGCTGTTAGGTTGTGTTTCTTAAAATGTCAGAAGCTACACTACCAATATCTCATCAGCATGTGTAAAACATTTTTAAAAAAATAATTTATTTTTTAAGAATATTTATTTTATTTATGTGACTACTCTTAACCACTGAGCCATCTCTCTAGCCCCTAAAAGTAACTTTTATTTGCCAGATGTAATTGTTGTTGTCTTGGGGGTTTGCTTAAGCTCATCCTTTCTAATTTTTTCTGAACTCTGGCTGGCTGGTTCAGTTAAGCTGTTCTGGTTCAAAACTCCTCTCCAAGCTGACTGACCCAAACTCACTTTTCTCAGCTTCTCACTGAATTGCTGTGCTTGGTAAAACTGCCTCTGAATCCCACCAACTGAACTGCACAGAACTGCACTCACTGAACTGCCCTCCACTCCTCTCCTAATTCATTCTGTGCTGCTCTTAAGTGGCCTCTCTTTCCTGTATGTTCTTCTGAGATTTGGGCTATCCCTTTCTTTGCTTATTCTTGTCAAATCTTTCTCTGATTTGTCACTTTGTCTCTCAATTAGACATCACTTTCAAATATGGCTGCTTCCTTCTACAAACTAAGTTCTCCTTCATTGTTTGTGATTAAAGGTATGTACTTAAGGGCATGTCTGTATTCTATCCAGGTGAAGTAAAGGTGTGTCATTCCAGTCAGATCACACAGACAAAGAAGGTCTTTGGACGTGATCCCTTACCAAAGCAGCCATGTTGCTAGATTAAAATTCCTCTACAAATATGTTTGCCCAAATATAATCTGAACAAGGATGACACCAATAGACATGCTAATGTGGATGAGGGAAACCGCCAGAAAGCTGAGGTGGTCTCCACAGTACACAAATAACTATAGGTGACTAAGGAATTCTGAGAATCAGATTACACACACTCTTACACACACACACACACACACACACACAACTGGTACACTTGCACACTTGCATATACACAGGAACAGTAACAAAGAGGATGCTAGGTATTTGAAGGCAGGGGCATGGAGCAATTAGAGGAAGGAAAAGGAATGGAGGAGAGTGATGTAATTAGTTAATTAGAGAGAGAGAGAGAGACAGACAGACAGACAGAGACAGAGACAGAGACAGAGACAGAGAGGGAGGATGATGAAAACCAGAATGTGAGAGGAGTGGGGTAGGGAAAGGGAGGCGGAGTTGAGAGGGATAAAACTGCAGAGATGAAGAAGGAATCAAACACATTATAGAGTATACTGCCTTGTTATCAAATAGTAGTGTAAAATATTAAATTAGGAGTTAAAGGGATTGATGGAAAAGTTAGGTGATCAGAACACAGTTATTATTTAAGGAGCTCTTTCTGTTTTGTTGTGTGTATGTAAAACAAAAATAGCCTTATTTTTTGAGTAGAAATATAAATAAATATTCAGGAACTATAAGAAGTAATTATGAATAAAATAACAATCTATAAAATTCTTAATAAAACTTTGGTCATTTTTAGATATACCCGTCTTCATATCTACTCACATATCTACAAAGCATCAAGATTTGTAACTTACTTTCTGTCACTCAACAATATGTCATGTTTACTAGGTTAACAAGGGTCTCCTTGAGAAATACAACAACAACAACAACAACAACAACAACAGAAAATGTCACACAGACACACCCACAGGCCAATCTGATCAAAACTTCCTTAGGTAACTTTGGGCTTTGTCAAGTTGACAGCTGAATCTAACAAGTAGACTCCACTCCCTTCAACCTGTACCCAAACACATCACCTTAATCCCTATCTTTTGTTAGTAATCAAGATCTGATATTAATATTATAATGTAAAATAATGTACAACTTGAAAAGTCCCACTCTTAAGTTTAACTGTGGGCTTCTGGAAAAAAAAAAAAAAACCTTCCTTACTCCACAAGAGAAGAACTAGGGAATAAAAACAATCACACATAAGGAAAACTAAAGCCTATCAAATAGCTTAAATCCTGTAGCTCTATGTCAGACATCTGGGAGTCATTTATGATGCTCTGCCTGCAAAAGGCTTGGGTCTATCCACTTACTTCTCTAGCTTTGCCATCCCACAGCCCACATAGCTAGCCTTGTGGGCCTAGACCAGGTCCAGTCTACACATGCTGCTGTCCTTGGTAGATCACAGTCTTGGCATCCACAATTTTCTGGGGTCTCCACTGCAAAACTTCACCATTGACCTCTTTTGGTCTCCCTTTGGGGATTCGAGAGTGAACTCTGCTATTCAGTGTCAAGCTTCAGCTTCTCTCCATGACCCTTTCATGACAGAATTACTTTCAATACCAGTATCATGTGGAAGACCCTTAAACATTATTTGCCAGATTCTGTTGCCAGGCTTGATGTACAGTCTTGGCTTCCTATTGGACCGTGGCTTCTGTATTCTGACCCTAATGTAATACTTTCCAGAAGCTTTAACCTCAATGGTGCTTTCCTCTTATAAACCATAGCTAAGTTTCAGCCTCAGCTAACCAGCAATCTGTTTCCTACTAAAGCACAGAAGGCTTTACTTCATGAGTATTCATTTCTTGTTAATCACAGTTAAAATTTCAGCTCCAGTTAAACAGCAACCACAGATTCTTGAACTATATCATATAAACATCCCTGAAAGATTTTTCTCTTTCCTCTGAAACTTCACAATGGGACTCCATTGTCAGCATCTCACTCTGTATTATCTTTCAAGCTCTGAAGGAACAGTTCATTAAGCTCTCAGCATTCAATAGCTTTCCTGTATTTTAGTTCCAAAATCTTTTCAATTTTCACTCTGCACCCCCTCCAAATAACACGGTCAGGCCTATCACACCAGCACCCCACTGCGGGTACTAATTTCTGTTCTAGTTTGCTTTCTGTTGCTATTATAAACACTAAGACCAAAAGTAACTTAGGGAGGGAGGTTTATTTCATTGAATGTTTCTAGGATACAATCCACCTAAGGGAATCAGGACAGGAACTCAAGCATGAGCAGAGGTAGAAACCATGTAGAAAAACTACTTAGTGACTTGCTTTCTAGTTCTGTATAAGAAAGCTTGGTTTTGGACTGGAGAAACAGCTCAGCGGTCAAGAGCACTGACCGCTCTTCCAGAGGTCATGAATTCAATTCCCAGCAACCACCTGGTGGCTCACAACCATCTGTAATGGGATCTGATGCCCTCTTCTGGTATGTCTGAAGACAGCTACAGTGTATTCATATACATAAAATAAATAGATAAATCTTTTTTTTTCTTTTAAAAAGAAAGCTTGTTTTCTTATATAGTCCAGGATCACCACCCAGGGATGGCAGTGACCACAGTGGGCTGGGCCCTCTCATAGTAGACACTAATCAAAGACAATTTCCCAAAGACATGCCCACAGACCAATCTTGCAATACAAATTCTTCAATCGAGGTCCACTGTTTCCAGGTAACTCCAATTTGTGTTGAAAATAAACACTAACCAGTCTAAGTGACATCAGTGGTTAAGTAAAAGAACGGTCAAAAGGCTGCCTCCAAGCATGGGTGCTGCTCACCTCTGCATAGTCTTTGGTGGAAAATACTATACTCCTTCAGAGCACTATGGTAGCCAAGTTTTAGGACATAATTATGCCCACAATAATAAGAGAGAAGGAAAAACTGTAAGAGTACCATTTTCCATGTACTAGTATGGTTAAAATAGTTTCTGAAAAAGAGCTCATCCATTCAACCACAAAACTTACAAAGCAGTGACCTCAGATATCTTAAAATTGTTTTTTTTCCAACCATGTCACTCTCAGAATGATAGTTTTGTTATTCTTTTATCCCACTAAAGAGTTACTTTTGTGAAACGAGCCAGAAAGATGTCTCAGTCATTAAGAACACTCACTGGCTGTTCTTGCATAGGATCAGGGTTCAATTTCCTAGCACTCTTAGAGTAGCTTACAACTGTCCATAATTCCAGTTCTAGGGGACATAATGTCCTCTTCTGGCTTCTGTGGGCACTGAATGCACACGGTAAACAGACATACATGCAGACTACACGCACACACAATCTCTTTTTAAAAAATATTTTTTTTTGCTTATAACCTCTTACAGATATTCTTTCTTCATCTAGTTATAAAAAAGTGCAAAACAATGAAAATGATGAATTACTTAGAAAATTTGTCTCTGTAATTTCTTTTTTTACTATTTATTTATCTTTTTGATACTTTATTTACATTTCAAATGTTTCCCCCTTTCCAGATCTTCCCTTTGGAACTCCCCATCCCCTCCCCCTCTCCCTGCCTCTATGAGGGTTTTCACCCATCCACCCACCCACTCTCGTCTTCTCTCCTTGGCATTCCTCTATACTAGGGCATCTAACACCCTCAGGCCCAAGGGCCTCTCCTCCCCCTGATGGCTAACAAGACCCTCCTCTGCCACATATGTAGCCAGCACCATGGGTCCCTCCATGTGTATTCTTTGGCTGGTGATCCAGTCTCTGGGAGCATCTGGAGGTCAGGCCAGTTGACACTGTTGCTCCCTCCATGGGGCTGCAAACTCCCTCAGCTCCTTCAGTCCCTTCTCCAACTCCTCCATCTGGGACCTAATGCTCAGCCCAATGGTTGCTGTGAAGTGAATCTTGGGTATCTGGAACTTTTGGGCTAATAACCACTTATCAGTGAGTACATACCGTGTTCATTCTTTTATGACTGAGTTACCTCGCTTAGGATGATATTTTCAAGTTCTATCCATTTGCCTGCGAATTTCATGAAGTCATTGTTTTTAATAGCTGAGTAGTATTCCATTGTGTAAATGTACCACATTTTCTGTTTCCATTCCTCTGTTGAGGGACATCTGGGTTGATTCCAGCTTCTGGCTATTATAAATATGGCTGCTATGAACATAGTGGAGCATGTGTCTTTATTACATGTTGGAGCATCTTCTGGGTATATGCCCAGGAGTGGAATAGCTGGGTCCTCAGGTAGTATTATGTTCATTTTTCTGAGGGTCCGCCAAACTGATTTCCAGAGTGGCTGTACCAGCTTGCAATCCCACCAGCAATGGAGGAGTAGTGTTCTTTCTCCACATCCTTGCCAGCATCTGCTGTCACCTGAGTTTTTGATCTTAGCCTTTCTGACTAGTGTGAGGTGGAATCTCAGGGTTGTTTTGATTTGCATTTCCCTGATGACTAAGGATGTTGAACATTTCTTTAGGTGCTTCTCGGCCATTCGAGTTTCCTCAGTTGAGAATTCTCTGTTTAGCTCTCTTCCCCATTTTTTGATAGGGTTATTTGGATCTCTGGAGTCTAGCTTCTTGAGTTCTTTGTATAATTGGATATTAGCCCTCTATAGGATGTAGGATTGGTAAAGATCTTTTCCCAATCTGTTGGTTGCTGTTTTGTCCTATTTACAGTGTCCTTTGCCTTACAGAAGCTTTGTAATTTTATGAGGTCCCATCTGTCGATTCTTGATCTTAGAGCACAAGCCATTGGTGTTCTGTTCAAGAACTTTTCCCCTGTGCCCACGTGCTCAAGACTTTCCCTTCTATTAGATTCAGTGTATCTGTTTTTTTTTTTTTTTTTTTTGTGGAGGTCCTTGATCCACTTGGACTTGAGCTTTGTACAGGGAGATAGGAATGGATCAATTCACAGTCTTCTACATGTGGACTACCAGTTGATCCAGCACCATTTGTTGAAGATGCTGTCTTTTTTTCCACTGGATGGTTTTAGCACCTTTGTCAAAGATCAAGTAACTGTAAGTGTGTGGGTTCATTTCTGGGTCTTTGATTCTATTCCATTGATCTACCTGCCTTTCACTGTACCAATACCATGCAGTTTTTATCACTACTGCTCTGTAGTACAGCTTGAGGTCAGGGATGCTGATTCCCTCAGAAGTTCTTTTGTTGTTGAAAATAATGTTTGCTATCCTGTTTTTTGTTTTTTTCTTTTTGTTATTCTATCTGGATTTGAGAATTGCTCTTTCTAAGTCTATGAAGAATTGAGTTGGAATTCTGATGGGGATCGCATTGATTCTGTAGATTGCTTTTGGCAGGATGGCCATTTTAACTATATTAATCTTGCCAATCCATGAGCATGGGAGATCTTTCCATCTTCTGAGGTCTTCTTCAATTTCTTTCTTCAGAGACTTGAAGTTCTTGTCATACAGATCTTTCACTTGTTTGGTTAGCATCACACCAAAATACTTTATATTGTTTGTGACAATTGTGAAGGGTGTCATTTCCCTGATTTCTTTCTCAGCCTGTTTATCCTTCAAGTATAGGAAGTCTACTGATTTGCTTGAGTTAATTTTGTATCCAGCCACTTTGCTGAAGTTGTTTATCAGCTGTAGCAGTTCTCTGGAGGAGTTTTTCAGGTCACTTAAATATATCATCATATCATCTGCAAATAGTGATATTTTGACTTCTTCCTTTCCAATCTGTATCCCTTTGACCTCCTTTTGTTGTCTAATTTCTCTAGCTAGAACTTCAAGTACTATTTTGAATAGATAGGGAGAGAGTGGACAACCATGTCTAGTCCCTGATTTTAGTGGAATTGCTTCAAGTTTCCCTCCATTTAGTTTGATGTTGGCCACTGGTTTGCTGTATATTGCTTTTACTATGCTTAGGTATGCTCCTTGAATTCCTGATCTTTCTAAGACTTTTATCATGAAGGGATGTTGAATTTTGTCAAATGTTTTTTCACTATCCAATGAAATGACCATGTGGTTTTTTTCTTTGAATTTGTTTATGTAGTGGATTACATTGATGGATTTCCAGGTATTGAACCATCACTGCATCCCTGGGATGAAGCCTACTTGATCATGGTGAATGATCGTTTTGATGTGTTCTTGCTTTGCGAGAATTTTATTGAGTATTTTTGCATCGATATTCATAAGGGAAATTGGTCTGAAGCTTTCTTTTATTGTTGGGTCTTTGTGAGGTTTAGGTATCAGTGTAACAGTGGCCTCATAGAATGAATTGGGTAGTGTTCCTACTGTTTCTATTTTGTGGAATTGATTGAAGAGTATTGGGATTAGGTCTTCTTTGAAGGTCTGATAGAATTCTGCACTGAACCCATCTGGTCCTGGGCTTTTTTTGGTTGGGAGACTTTTAATGACTGCTTCTATTTCTTTAGGGGTTATGGGACTGTTTAGATGGTTTATCTGATCCTGACTTAACTTTGGTATTTGGTATCTGTCTAGAAACTTGTCCATTTCATCCAGATTTTCCAATTTTGTTGAGTATAGGCTTTTGTAGTATGATCTGATGATTTTTTTGAATTTCCTCAGAATCTGTTGTTATATCTCTCTTTTCATTTCTAATTTTGTTAATTTGGATACTGTCTCTGTGCCCTCTGGTTAGTCTGACTAAGGGTTTATCTATCTTCTTGATTTTCTCAAAGAACCAGCTCCTGGTTTTGTTGATTCTTTGTATAGTTCTTTTAGTTTCTACTTGGTTGATTTCAGACCTTAATTTGATTATTTCCTGCCTTCTACTCCTCTTGGGTGTATTACCTTCCTTTTGATTTAGAGCTTTCAGGTGTGCTGCTAGTATATGTTCTCTCCAGTTTCTTTTTTGGAGGCATTCAGAGCTATGAGTTTTCCTCTTAACACTGCCTTCATTGTGTCCCATAGGTTTGGGTATGTTGTACTTTCATTTTCATTAAATTCTAGGAAGTCTTTAATTTCTGTCTTTATTTCTTCTTTGACGAAGTTATCATTGAGTAGAGCATTGTTCAGCTTCCTTGTGTATGTGGGTTTTCTGTTGTTGTTCTTGTTGCCATTGAAGACCAGCCTTAATCAGTAGTGATCTGATAGGAGGAATGGGATTATTTCAATCTTCTTATATCTGTTGAGGTTTGTTTTGTGACCAATTATATGATCAATTTTGGAGAAGGTACCATTAGGTGCTGAGAAGAAGGTATATTCTTTTGATTTAGGATGAAATGTTTTATAGGTATCTGTTAAATCCATTTGGATCATAACATCTGCTAGATTCACTGTGTCTCTGTTTAGTTTGTGTTTCCAAGATCTGTCCATTGATGAGAGTGGGGTGTTGAAGTCTCCCACTATTATTGTCTGAGGTGCAATGTGTGCTTTGAGCTTTAGTAAAGTTTCTTTTATGAATGTGGGTGCCCTGGCATTTGAGGCATAGATGTTCAGAATTGAGAGTTCTTCTTGGTAGATTTTTCCTTTGATGAGTAAGAAGTGTCTTTATCTTTTTTGATGACTTTTCAGTGAAAGTCGATTTTATCTGATATTAGAATGGCTACTCCGGCCTGTTTCTTGGGACCATTTGCCTGGAAAATTGTTTTCCAGCCTTTTACTCTGAGGTAGTGTTTGTTTAACACAGAGGTGTGTTTCCTGGATGCAGCAAATGCTGGGTCCTGTTTATAGATCTAGACTGTCAGTCCATGTCTTTTTATTTGGGAATTGAGGCCATTGATGTTAAAAGATATTAAGGAATAGTGATTGTTGCTTCCTGCCATTTTTGATGTTATATTTATGTTTGTGTGGCTATCTTCTTTTGAGTTTGTTGAAAGATTTTTGCTTTTTCTAGGGTGTAGTTTCCCTCCTTTAGTTGGCGTTTTCCATCTATTATACTTTCTAGGGCTGAGTTTGTGGAAACATACTGTGCAAATTTGGTTTTGTCATAGAATATTTTGGTTTCACCATCTATGATAATTGAGAGTTTTGCTGGGTATAGCAGCCTGGGCTGGCATTTGTGTTCTCTTAGAGTCTGTAAGAGATCTGCCCAGGATCTTCTAGCTTTCATAGTCTCTGGTGAGAAGTCTGGTGTAATTCTGATAGATCTGCCTTTATATGTTACTTGCCCTTTTTCTCTTACTCCTTTTAATATTCTTTCCTTATTTTGTGTTTTGGTGTTTTGACTATAATGTGACGGGAGGAATTTCTTTTCTGGTCCAATCTATTTGGAGATCTATAGGCTTCTTGTGTATTTATGTTCATCTCTTTCTTTAGGTTAGGGAAGTTTTCTTCTATAAATTTGTTGAAGATATTTACTGGTCCTTTAAATTGGGAATCTTCACTCTCTTCCATACCTGTTATCTTCAGGTTCTGTCTTCTCCTTGTATCCTGGATATCTTGGATGTTTTGGGTTAGGAGCTTTTTGCATTTTGTGTTTTGACTGTTGTGTCCATGTTTTCTATGGTATCTTCCGCACCTGAGAATCTCTCTTCCATCTCTTGTATTCTGTTGGTGATGTTTGCATCTATGACTCTTGATTTCTTTCCTATGTTCTCTAACTCCAGGGTTGTCTCCCTTTGTGATTTCTGTATTGTTTCTGTTTCTGTTTTTAATTCCTGAATGGTTTTGTTCATTTGTTTGATTGTGTTTTCCTGTATTTCTGCCCGTTTGATTGTGTTTTCCTGTAATTCTTCAAGGGATTTTTGTGTTTCCTTTTTAAGGGCTTCTAGTTGTTTACCTGTGTTCTCTTGTATTTCTTTAAGGGTGTTATTTATTTCCTTCTTAAAATCTTCTATCATCATGAGATGTGATTTTAAATCTGAGTCTTGCTTTTCTGGTGTGTTGGGGTATCCAGGGCTTGGTGTGGTGGGAGAGCTGGGTTCTGATGATGCCAAGTAGTCTTGGTTTCTATTCCATATGTTCTTGCCCTTGCCTTTTGCCATCTGGTTATCTCTGGTGTTAGCTGGTCTTACTCTCTCTGACTGTGGGTTGTCCTTCCTGCAAGCCTCGGAGTTAATACTCCTTGAAGACCAGTTCTCTTTGAGAGGAATTTGTGGTTGGAGAGCTGTGATACAGGGTCAGCTGTGGGGTGCAGACAGAAACCAGAAGAATCTTGTCCCCAGCTGTCCCTTGTTTCCTGTGTCCTGATGGCTCTTCAATGGTCCCTCTTGATCCAGTGAATTTGAACAGAAGTGGTAGTCTTGCCTGTGCTTGAAGGTGTGTCAGCATTCCTGGGATACCAGCTCTCTCCTAGCACTATTTGAGTATGAAGCCCTGTGTCACAGGATCCGCTCCCTGGCCACCGAAATATACCAGAAGACCACTCTTGAGTCCCTGTGTCCTGGGGATTCCTGGTGGGTCCCTCTGAGCAGACAGGCTTGCCCACACTCCTGGGAGTCTAGTTTTTCTCCCAGCACTATTTGGCTATGGAGCCCTGGTGGCCCAGGCAGAGGTCCCCAGCCACAGCTGGAAACCAGAAGGCTCCTTCCCAGGCTGTTCCTCAGTCCCTGTGTCCCAAGGATTCCCTCTGAGCAGTGTTGCTCATTTTACCCCCACTCATGGGCTTTTCTGTACTCCTGGGAGTCTAGCTTTCTCTCAGCACTATTTGGCTATGGAGCCTTGGTGGCCCAGGCAGAGGTCTCCCGCCACAAATGGAAACCGGTGTCTCTGTAATTTCATCACCCAGAGATAAATACTATTAACAGTTTTTATTTATCCCTTCTAATCTGCTCTTTGGAAAGATGCCAAATTCAAATCTCTCTCTCTTTCTCTGTCTCTCTCTCTGTCTCTCTCTCTCTCTCTGTCTCACACACACACACACACACACACACACACACACACGCCTCAAAAGATAATGCATATATTGTTTTGAATATTTCCTTTTTACTCTTGGTATATGTGAGACAACTTCACATGCCAGTGTTAATGGGGTTACTTTAGTTTCCAAAGAGCTTTGTAGTACATTGTTCTAAATATACAATAGGGTTACTTTTTTGTTTTGTTTTTGAATGAAGTCCATAGTTAGAATGCTTCAAAGTACTACCTTGGAGGCACATCTCTGCATGGAATGATGTTCCTATAATGGGTTTCTTGAGATGACTCGTGGGCAGACAGTACTGCTCTTTATTAGCCTGCTGTCCTCAATAGAACCATTTCTGTTTGTCTCACACACAGCATGCCACGAACACAGCTTCCCTCCAATAAAACAGCATGTTCCAAATAAGACTGTGATTGATGATTTCTAAGTATGTGAGAATTATTTGGAATTATTTTTGAGAATAATAATGTTCACACTCTACCTCTACTTTCTGTCTCAGCATTTCACACTAGGGGTGATAGTACACATTTTAATGACTACTTCTTGACCATTATTGATGTTGAAAAACTGCTTCTTGCCTTTCACCAATCACTAGCATTTTGTAGTCTATGAACTTCTAATGTAATGCTTTATTTTATTTTTTGTCTATTGGTCAGCTAAATTGCTTTGTTTCTTTCTTTTTTTTTTTTTTTTAAAGATTTATTTATTTATTTTATGTAAGTATACTGTAGCTGTCTTCAGACACACCAGAAGAGGGCATCAGATCTCATTATAGATGGTTGTGAGCTACCATGTGGTTTCTGGCATTTGAACTCAGGACCTCCAAAAGAGCAGTCAGTGCTTTTAACCACTGATCCATCTCTCCAGTCCTGGATTGCTTTCTTTTTGTAATGATGTCTTGATTAAAAAATAAATTCCGTTCAAAAATATTAAGGCATTTATTCACAATTTTCTTGTTTCCAAATTTGATATGCAGAGGCCAGTATCATTCACTACATAAGTCACTTATGATTTATCATCACCTGCAAGTATGTTAAGTCTTTTTATTATTTCTAAATGTCAAATCTATGTGTCTTGATAGCTGCTGGCTGTCATCTTACCTGGTTCTACCACAGAGTAACTCAAGCATCCTGCAGTGTTGGGTCTGTTTCTAATTTGCATATGGGGAGATAAACAGGAGGCCAAAGCACACAACTAATTTGCTAGAATAACTGGTAATGAGGAGCCTTGCTGCTCCCTTATACATTAAGTATGCATGCACATGTACAGACAGACAGACTCACACACACGCACATACACACACACACACACACACACAACCTAGGTGTAATGGTGCATACCTTTAATCCTAGGACTGGGAGGGAGAGGCAGGCAGATCCTCTGAGTTCAAGTGCAGCCTGGTTTTACATAATGAGTCCTAGGTCAGCCAGAGATATGGATATATGTATTTTATATATTTGAAATCAATAAATTTTTGGTAGACAGGGTCTTATGTAGCCTATGCTACATTTATGTCCACATAAACTCCCAGTGCTTCAACCTC
Source organism: Rhynchomys soricoides (assembly GCA_019843965.1). Classification (NCBI taxonomy): domain Eukaryota; kingdom Metazoa; phylum Chordata; class Mammalia; order Rodentia; family Muridae; genus Rhynchomys; species Rhynchomys soricoides. The sequence continues at coordinate 334,984 of JADRCH010000119.1, read as the reverse complement.
CCAAGTGCTGTGATTATAGGCGTGTACTACCACCCAGCTACTGAAATTACATAATCTAATGGTATTAACATGTAGTTTTTGTTTTCTTATTACAGACAAATTTAACCCAATTTAAACAGGATTGAAGGCACATACAGTCTTTAGGGGATGAGAATACCACCCCTATAACACTGACACATCTCTAGTAATGTGTTGGCTTATTTGAACGTCAATATTCCTGCAATATTTTATGTAAATAGCCTATGCAAGTCATAGTTTTTTTTCTGCCTTTTCAGCTTGCAAAGGAAATGTTCCCCACCCCCACCCCGCCCAACTCCCGCTGATGTTTTCCAGTTTTCCTGTGATTAAAAAAAAAATATTTTCCCTTGGTAACCATTTTCCTTGGATACTTCTTTGGCTGATTTTCCACACAAAGAACTGAAAGGCGTTTATCCCAAGGGAAGCAGTTCTTTTAGAAGTCAGCTAACACTTTCAACATTCCCTTCTCTTCTTTGTTTTTAAAGAAAGTTCTGGTTTTGTTTCACTTTCAGCGGGAGACTTAAATGACACCAAGCAAAGCTACTTAGTTTAGATTCCAGGTAAACAAGTTTTCAATTTTAAGTTTCTACTACAGTATGTGGCATGGCTTTCATATCTGGGTATTTTGTGTGCATATATGTTTAATTCTTAAGAAAATTAACTCTGTACTAACAGACTGAAAAGTTAAAAGCATGCTTTGTTTTGTATAATTGTTTCTTTGCAGGATGATAATTTCCCAGTAGTTCAAATGTTAAGGAATTATGAACTATTGTCATATGCTTAGATAGAATTATGTGGTGAGTAGAAGTATCAACTGACCAGAAAATTTAATGTTCTCAGTCCTTAAGTTCTAAAGGAAAATACGTGTCCAGTTAAAGCATTTTCCATTTTAAGTATGGTAGTAACATGAAAGATAATAACTTGTGACTTCACAAATATATTCACAACTATGAATACCTTTAAAGTTTTCTTAAAACAAGTGATGAAAAATTGTAATGGAGAAAATAAGTTAATCAAAGTTTATAGATGATATTCAATATCTGGACAAACATAAAAGGTCAAAAAAGCGAAAGCATTACTTGATGAAAATGACGTTGTGATTAGAGTACCTAGACATAATTATAAAGTTGCTTATTTAATATTAAACAATGCAAAATTCTGTAAACCACTGACTATCAATCAGAATTGAGGGCTATTTCTTAAGTTTTATTTAAACTAGATCCTGGTTTTGTTAAAATTAAGACAGCTCTGCTAATTTACTTCTGTACAAATCTATTTAGATTTCTAAATTAGACAGAAATGTGTTTATTTGGAATAGGGAGACTAAGAGATGAGTCTCAGGATCACAATCCTGGGAGAGTGTGTCATCCAGCTGAGCAGGCTCTGTCTCCTAACACTCACAATCCCTTGACAAGTGGATGCTAATAGGAGGCTCAGGGATGGTACACTTCACCTTTATGGGAGACCCATGGAAAAGATCTAGAGAGTCCTGAGGTCCAGAACAAGAGCTTCCATGACCCTCATCTACTGAACATATATAACCGTCAAGACGAACAATCAAACAAGTCAGTATACATGTGTACATTATGCAGAACATTTGTGTTATGTGTCCATCAGGGCCCACTGCCCTACTTAAGAAATCCAGTGTTTCTTGCCCTTCAGCTTACATTTTCATTGCTGCCTCTGCTCCTGTTTTCCTACATTACTTCATTATAAGAGTTGACTTCAGGTGCCAATAAGCTTGCTCCTTTACATTGTGCAGACTAGTTCTTCTGAAACTAAAGCAGGTCATAAAATGTTTAAACATAATTTAATTTCAATGACCTACAGTAATGATTTCCAAATGACTGGAGTACTTATACAAATATCTTGAACAAAAGTTTGATGGTGGACTGTACATGAAGACTCCCTGAGGCTGCTAGCTGCTGATTTCAGATGATTTGAGGGTAAGTCTACATGGGTGAAACCAGGTAAGGCCTGGTTTAGGAGGAGATTTTAGCAGATAAAGCTACAAAAGGACTACTGAGTTTCAAGAGGGGAAGCCAAATATACATTGTGCCTTCTTTTCTTTCAAGTTCCTAGAAAACAGAAGGTATGTTAGACACACACACACACACACACACACACACACACACACCCCTACATATGGCTATATAGTTGCACTGGGAAGTGAGAAGAACTCCTGGTAAGGCAGAACCTGGGGAATCATTCAAGAGAAGAATGGATAAAGTTAAAGATGGAGGATGGGGTTGGGGATGAAGCTCAGGGGTGTGGTGCTTGTCTAGCACCCCTAATGCCATAGGCTTCATTCCCAGTGTTGGGGGAGGAGTGGAGGATGCTGGGATAAATCTTAGAATAAGCATGGATAGAAATGAACAGAAAGTTCATCAGAGAAATAAGTTTCAGGGTTTTAAGAATTTCGAGAAGGAAAAATCAATAATTTATTACTAGCTCATAGCAAGATGTATGAATGTTAAAGACATACTAAAAAATAGAACATTTCCACAGGAAGGCAGAATAAAAAGGCTTCCTACAAAGGGATGGGACTTGAATTCAAGTCGACTTCTCCATAACACAAGAGTGGGCCAAGTTGGGTATGGTAGCTAACACCTGCAATCCTAAAACTTGGAGGCAATGACAGGAGGATCACCACAAGTTCAAGATTAGCCTAGTCTACATTGCTAGCTCTAGGCTAGTCATGGCTACATAGCAAGATCCTGTATCAAAGCAAAAGCAAAAGGAAAACAAAGTGTGATAAAGGAAAACAATCAATCAGTATCTGAGAAGTATTCAGGGAAAATAATTTTGAAGCTATAATTCCAGTTTTAACCAAACATGATATTTTCAGACATTTAAGATTCATAAGTTTTTACCACATTTAAGAGTAAGAAATACAAATTTCTGCAAAGAACAAAAGGAATTTGAAGGCAAAAGGAATTTGAGTACATCTGTTCTGGAAAGGAATAGATGTACTCATCTGCTGAGAATGAACAGGAAGATGAGAAAAACAGCAGAGCCAGGGTTTGGAATAAGACTGAAACCCAGACAGTCTCGGGTCTGAAATAGTTTTGCTTCTAGAAACATCTGTGGATTCCAGAAGAGGTTAACAGAGTTTTAAAATAGCTTCACAAGACTGGGGAGAAACACAAACAAAGATGAGGGCCAAGCAGTCAGGGCGATGACATCGGTGCTTGTGACATTAGCAAAACTAGACCCATGGTGTGACACTGGATACAGTGATGCCCAACTTCAAATCACTCGATACATTATCGACAGTGTCTATAACACTACACTCAAAGCATGAAAATCTTCAGGCAAAAATACATCATCCCAGGTCCAAACATTTGATGAGATTTTATATAATTTCTGCCATGAATTCAAAGGGCATCAGACAAAGTAAAAAAAAAAAAGAAAGACCATGGCTAAAATTCCAAAGAACAGATGATAGGTACAGTCAAATAGAGGGCTCAGAAAACCTGATCTTCAGACGACCTTAAAATAAACATGATTAAGTGTTCAAAGAGTAAAATATGAAATTATAAGTTGTAGTAGAAAATTGCACAAATGCGGCAGAGGAGGGTCTTGTTATCCATCAGAGGGAGGAGAGGCCCTTGGGTCTGAGGGTGTTAGATGCCCCAGTATAGGAGAATACCCCCATAGTGGCAGGGGGAGGGTGGAGGGAATGGGGAGGTTCCAAAGGGGAGATCTGGAAAGGGGGAAACATTTGAAATGTAAATAAAATATGAAAAAGAAAAGTAAAATAAAAAACAAAAGAATTTTAGACAAAAAAAAAAAAGAAAGAAAACAATAAAAATAATTTACCGAAAACTAAGAAATACAATAAAAGAAACAAAGAGGCCCACCCACGGACGAATGCAATAACGCATTAATAAACCAGGTCACTTATAATCATGAAGATGAATCATGTGGCAATAGAAGAACAAAAAAACTACTATAAAGAGAAAGTGACATGGAAGACATAATGAAATGGTTATTGCACAAATAACTGTAGTTCTGAAAAGAGTAAGGGACTAAAGCATCTGGGAAGAGCTGACGGCTGGAGAAAACAGCAGCAGCAGCAACAACAAAAATAACACAAAAACAAAAAAACACCCAAATTTGACAAAAAAAAAAAAAAAAAGGTTCAGCAAGCAGCTGGTTGGTGCACGCCTTTAATCCTGGCACTGGGAAGTAGAGGTAGATGGATCTCTGTTAGTTCTAAGGCCAGCCTGGTCTACAGAGTAAGTTTCAGGACAGACAGGGCTACACAGAGAAACCTTTCTGTCTTGAGACCCCTTCCCTCCAATTCAGTATGTATTCAAAATATATCATGAATCCCAAATAAAATAAAAACAAGAGAACCACACCTTCTATGTGTACCAGAGTAGAACATCTAAAGGCCAAGATTAACATCCAAAGTGGTCAGAAAAAGGATGCTATTTTTAAAGTGGTTTGATTGAGTCATGACTTCTCAAATGAATCAACAAAGGATGGCATTTCGGCACACTGCTGTGATCCCTGCACTTGGGAAGTGCAGGCAAAAGGATTAGAAAGTCAAGGTCCTCTATGGTTATACAATGAGCTTGAGGCCAGCCTGGGATACATGAGGCCCTGTTTCAAACAACAACAACAACAACAACAACAACAACTGCAGCAGCAACAGCAAAGACAACAACAACAAAAGTAGAATCAATACAAACAAACAGACAGGAATGGGATCTGTAAATGCTAGGCACTATTAACCTGAAATCCATGCAGCAAACATGTACTTTCAGAATTTAGGTAGTATGAAACCATTAACAGTTTAAAGACAAAAAGAGTTGATCTTCAACAGAACAGCACAGAATGAATTACCTTAAGACACATTTTAAATGAAAAGGAAAATCTGAATAAAAATCCAGATACAGGAAGGGATGAGAGGAAAGAGTTCAAGTGTTAGGGGCTCTCAGATGGGAAGCAGGTCATTCGGCAATGTCTGGAAGTATTCTTGGTTGTCATGACGGGGGTGGGGGGGGGGGGGGGTGCTAGAGAAAGAGGCCAGAACTGCTGGTACATACCCTACACATGAGCCAGATCCTTACAAAAGAAGACCTGCCCCCATGTCTTGATAAGTGAAGAGGTTCAAAAAGTATGGTCTCAAATGGTTTTGACACAAAGCAATGACAACAATCTTTTCATTTGTTTATTGTGCTTGTGAAGGTCAGAGGACAAGGTAGGGGGTCAGTTCTTTCCTTCAATGTGGGAGATCCTGGAATCAAATATATGTTGTCAGGCTTGATGGCAAATACCTTTATTCACTGGGATATATTGCCAGCCTGAAAAATAATAATCTTTTTAAGACAATCTATTGATATACTCTGTTTAACATATATGGAAAATTAAAGTGTATGATGAAAACCGCCTTTATGCCAGAATCAAACAACTGGAATCAAAGCCATCCTGGCTCTTGAATTGCTCAGGAAGAGGTAAAGGTATAACAAAGTATAAACAGATTTCATGTTCCTATCAAATACAAAGATTGTCAGATGCATTACATATCAAAGAGCATATGAAAATATACTATGGAGAGGCTGAAAGCAAAATGATACACAACTGCCAAGCATATGTTACCAAAAGAAGGTGGCTTTCTTCATACTAGACAAAGTAGATCTCACTAGAGCACTGGTATAGATACAGAAAGCTCTACCTAGTGATAAAAACACCAGGAAAGCATGACAGTTCTGGAGTTGTATAGGCACACAGCATAGCTTTAAGGTTGATTAATAAGCCTGACCAAGTTAATTTATAAAGGTCAACCAACATAAAAAGACCAAAATGGAAAATTAAAAAAACAGAGACTCTACTAATTATGTTACTTGTAAAATTAAAAATAAAATTAAGAATATAAAAATGCTTCTAGAAGATGCATGACTCAGAATGTTCAAGCTGCCTGGAGTGGGCTATATACCTGTAACCCCAGCCCTTGGAATGGAGAGGCAGAAAGATGAGGAATTCAAGGAGAGCTTCAGCTACACAGAAAGATGAAAGAACAGCCTCGGCTCTAATGAAACCTGTTTCAAAAACAACTAAGAGAGAAGAATGTTAAAATATCAGATACCAAATGTGTTAAATAACTATAGGATGCAAACAGGTTTGAACAGACTATTTTTGAATACACTGACACGTGTACCCACATGCTCAGAATTTCTTGCTAATTGGGATGAAACAGGTTGGAATGTCATATACAGATGGTTCCCATTTATGTTTAAATATATATTTAATTTATATAGGTGACATTTAAATATACACGTCAGCATATGTAGTTAGGAGGAGTCATAAAGAACATACTGAATTTGGAGCTGGAAAATTATGTCCCACATAACAAATTCTGTTTTCTGAACAGAGCACTATCAGAACATTGCTCCGTCCACCCACTCAGACGGTATCGAGCATTACTCTTGACCCCTTAAGAGGAAAGCTGAGAAGCTGTGACATAGACTACGGACCTCAAAGTCCCAGAGAGTTATCCTTTGGTCCTTGAAACAAATATTTGTGTAGGCTTGTAATAAATTGTGATTAGGATGACTTGTCTTTTCAGCTGCACACACCTATGTACCATTTTGGTTTTTTAAATCAGGTATCATTTTTACAATTGCAAATTTATTTTAAAAGCACTGATTAAAATATGAATTGAAAAACTGTGGACATGTTTTTCATCTTTAATCTCTTATGGGCTATCATGTAGACGAGCTTGGCCAAGGAAGAACCTTCCAGCAGTGCTGTATGGACACAGGCAGAGGACATAGGAATTCTCTGCTAGTGGAGATGGAGACATCAGAGGGTCGAAGAGAGCTACATACAATGAAGCAGCACTTGACCCATGTAGAATGCTAGGGAACACCAGTGTCACCTGAGCACAACAGAAAGGTTGTGGTGCATGCTTTTTTCTTGGAGCCTGAAGCAGGAGGACTTCAAGTTTGAGCCATATTGGTAACTTAATGACACTATCTCAAAGTAGACAAGGTTGGAGGTGTCAGCTGAGGAGCAGAGTGGTTACCTAGGATGTGAAGGATCTTGGGTTCAATCCCCAGAAATAAGGAAATAAACATCAGAATGAAGGGGGGAGAATAAACACTTTGGAATACATAAGCTACAAACTTGATATGGACAATGACACCCACAGTACTGCTATACCTGCCATATATTCAAAACAGGATAATGAATCTGGGCTATTCCTCTCTAAGTACTAGAACTGGAGACAGATTAAATGAAAAGAAAGTTAGGAGTTAAACTTCCTAATGGAGTTAGGAGAAAAACTTCAGGAAGGAGGCTATCATATTAAATCCACTAACTTCCCACTCTTCCTTTTGATAATGAACCACTGGCTCCATTCAATTAACTGCAGCATGTTCTGCCTATAATAGCATGTGAGTGTGATTATTAAACCCTAGATTAACTAGTCCTCCCAATCAGTGCTGTCAACTTCAGCGTCTCCAATATGCTCAGCTAAACTATATCCTGCAGGGTGATCAGTAGCAACCCGTCTCTTTATGCTAGATACCTGTAGAGCCGCTCCTAACTATGATCATTGAAAATGTCTCCAGACATTACTATCTGTCCCTTGGGGGACAAATCATCCCCAATCCAGAGGCATTGCTTTAAGCTTTGAATGGAAAACTTATGCTCTTGAGTATAAATTATTTTCCATTTTGCAGGCATGGTCTTGGCTTGTCGGACAAAGAGACAACAATATATAAATAAACAAGCTTTCTGTGTTCCAGTGAAACTAGAAGATTTTATATATCACAAAACATTTCTTATTTTATAATTTAATTTTTAATTTAAAAAATTTATATTTACATATTTATGTGTGTGCATGTGAATGTGCATGCACATACATGCCACAGAGCACATGTAGAGGTGGGAGGACAACTTTTGGGAGTATTTTCTCTCCTTCTACCATGTGGGTCCCAAGGATGGAACTCAGACTGGTAGGCTTTTGGCAAGCACCTTCACGTGCCATCTCACCAGCCCTTCTTTTGCCTTTTAAAAACAATAACTAGGGATTAAACCCAGGGTGTTGTGTGTGCTGTACAAATTCTACCATAACCTAGAATTTTATGTTGAGGTGGAGTCTTGTCACCTGGCTGACCTCTACTTTCAACCCTCCTACACCTGACGGGATTACAAGTGTGTGCCACCACGCCTGGCTCAGATGGCGAATTTTCACCCAAACAGCATGGCAGAATTGGAACTCGATTTGTGACACGTGTATGGGCATCAATTTGGGAAGAACTGAGAATTTAGCAACCCTGTGTCATCTCATCTTTCCTTAGAAAGGCCTGTCCATTTCTTTCAGCAGTACTTTAGAGTTGATTTTTCAGAGCAGACACCTTGTTCATCTTCTATGAGATATTCACTAGTAATTCAGGTTTTATGCTATTACAAAATGACACTGACTTCGCTTCTATTTTTAGGTATCATACAGAAATAATCCTGATTTTTATAGATTGATCATATATTGAAACCTGACTGATTTCCCTTGTTGGTTATAGGAACCTTTTAAGATTTAAGAGCTTTTTAGATTCCACAAGATTTTCTACATTTGTGAATAAAGCTATTTTACTTCTTTTTGTCTAGACTAAATGATTTTTCAACAATTATTGGTTTAAAATTGCTAAGAATTAAAATTATAAATCTTAACTTTCATTGACAAAACAATTAAATCTGTCAGCATCTATGTCCTGTTTCCCATAAAAATACATTTTTAGAGATTATAAAATGTTATTTATCTACAATCAGGATTTTTTTTTTTTTTGAGACAGCCCTGATTGGCTTCAGAGAACCACCTGCCTCTGCCTCCCGAGTGCTGGGATCAAAGGCATGTGCCACCACTACCCAGCTGTATATTAATTGTTAATACTCAAAATTTGGGACTCAAACTTGGGCCTGCTACTTAGCTTCAATCTCAGTCCATGAGTTGTGTGCTTCTGAGACAGGGTCTAAACGTAATATCCAGGCAGCCCCTGGATTTCAATCTTCCCACCCCAGCTCTCAAATGCTGAGGACATAGGTGTGTGCCATCACATCCCAGGAAGAAGACACTTTAAAACAATGGAAGACAACTTAGGAGAACTGAGGAGAATATTAGAAGATAAAGGACTGCTGTCAATTTTGTAGAATATTGATAAGGTGGCTATGTTTCATCCCACAGTAGATTTCAGCTCAACTCCCGCCAGAAAGTGAGTGTACAAGCAAGTAAGGGAGGGAGGGAGATGAAGTGGAAACCTGAGGCGAGGTGCTGGAGCAGGACAACACTGTGGTGGTTTGTGGAACACTTTCTAGTTTTGAGTATGGTTGAAAAGTTCCATAGTGAAAGGTGGCTTTGGTTTTTTTGTTTTGCTTTTTAAAGAAAGCATTTGAAGTTCCTGCCTGATTCCACAATCTGAAACTTGGGAAAGTCACTGAAGCCTGGCCTTACTTTGTCTAACATACTTTTCGTTTTAGGCCTACCACCAACTTTACTGGAGCTTCACTTAGATTTTAATAAAATTTCAACTGTGGAACTTGAAGATTTTAAACGATACAAGGAACTGCAAAGGTAAAAATTCACAGTCCGGATTTTTTAAGGACAGTCGAAGTTTTATTGAAAGGTAGAGTAACAGCTTCCTGGAGCCCTTGGGTGTCCTTTGTTTCCTGATATTGTGCCACTACACTGGCTAGAAAATCCAGCAGAGCACTGGGAGAAGTGTTGAGAGAGAGGGAGAGCGATCCTTGTTCTAGATCTTTATGAGAGAACAATATATTTCACTATGAATACTGTTTACCGTAAGCTTCCCACGAATAGCATTTACTCCATGAGACAAATACTCTCTTACTACTACACCAGTGAGTTTTCATAAAGAATGGATGCTAGACTTGGTGCAGGGTCTCTTTATCTCTGGAACACTGAAACAAGGAGACTTGAGCAGTGGGCTTTGGAGGGCTTTCAGGCCAGGCTGAAGGGGAGCACTAAAGAAAGCTGCCTGCTGGCCTGAGAAGCTGTGGAAACCGTGCCAGCCCTGCCTAGAAGGTATAGCTGATTTTGAACCATCTAGATGCAGCTCTATGGTCACTGTGGAGGTGATTCTTTTCCTGTCCATGATACTTAGCCTATGGCTACTGCACCAGCCTGTCTGTCCACAATGCTGTTGCCAGATCAAACGTGCCTAAAAACATACTTGTCAAATTCATTTTTCAGTTTCACTACATACAGGGAACTGAACCATTGTTGAAATTACTCATCCTGGTGCTGAAGGGATGTCTTCTTTGGTAAACCACTTGCTTTCTTAGTCTGAGGACCTGAGTTAGAGTTGCCAGAACCCACATAAAACAAGATACGATGACATGGAATCCTAGCACTAAGGTTCCCTGATACCCACTAGCTAAGCAGTCTGGCCTAATTGTTAAGTCTGAGGTCAATGAAAGACCCTGTATCAAAGGAAGTGAATAGCATTTCTGAGGGTGACACTGAGGTGGTCCTCTGATGTCTATGTGCCTGTATGCACACTCCTCCATGGAAAGCTTCACCCTCCCTTAAAAGTTAAAAAAAAAAAAAAAAAAAAATTCAGGGCTGGAGAAATGGCTCAGTGGGTAAAGAGCTTACTGCAAAACCATGAAGATGTCACACCTGTAACTGTAGTGCTGGGTGGGGTTGGGGTGGAGACAGGCAGATCTCCAGATGCTGACAAGGCAGAAGGGTCAATGGTGAATTCTGGGTTCAGACTGAGGAGGTCACCCGGTGTTGACCTCTTGCCTTGATATGCACAGGTGCACAAATCAGTGTGCTGTTTCACAGCTACTTTCATGAAGGATAACCATGCACCCCCGCACCCTAGCAAAGAAAATTAGTGATGAAAGTGTCAGAAAAGGTGTGGGTGATAACCATACAGAGCACCCTAGCTGAAAGTGTCAGAAGAGGTGTGGGTGATAACCATACAGAGCACCCTAGCAGACAGAGACTGCGCAAACTCTAGCACTTGGGAGACTAGGGGTTCTGCTGCTGTAGGCATTGCCATTTCCTGTAATTTTCATTTTACTGGAACACAGCCATAGTCACCTAACAGCTATGGCTGATTTTTGACTACAATAGCAGAACTGAATAGTTAAGACAGAGAACAAATAATCCATAAAGGGTTAGATATTTACTATTTGGCCCTTTATAGAAAAACTTGGCTCAAGCCTGGTCTAGAGAGACAGATATTCCAAACTTTGACCCAGCAGTAATCTGCAGGATCCAGACCACACCTCACACTGGTGCTGCTCCTCAAAGACTTTTGCTAGCACCAAAACAACTAAAGTCAACTTCTGAAAGTAAAAATGGAGTTACTAACAACTTTAAATTTTGTTTCCTTTCAGAAGTTTGTTGGTGAAAAAAAAAAAATCAAACATGAAGCGAGCAGTTTTGTTTTGTCTCATTCTGCTTATCATTTTTCCAACTGATTGTGAACGAAATTCTAGGAGGCAAAGGAAAAGGATGCATCAGAGAAGACTCAGGAAAAGCTCTTCATTCCACCCCGGAGCCAACAGGCAGCTGGAAGTTCAGCAAACCACTGCTGCACCAGACACTAGGTTACCCACTGCCAACTCTGATTACAGTGTGGAGGAAAACATAGAATCACTTCTAAGTAACCCTGGAGTAGAATTAAGTTACAGTGTGTTACCAGGTAAGAGAATGTGTGAGGGAGAAAATGTCGCCATGAGCTAAACTCTATATAGGAAAAACAGAATAAATTTTTGGGCTACCCTCTGATATATAAACACAAAATTTAAAATAACTGTAAGAAGTATTCAAGGAACATATTTATACAAATTATTGGAAAAAGTCCTATTTCTCACTATGAAACAGAAATTATCAAGTGATCATATTCAGAACACAAAAAATATACATGTCAATTAGTAAAATCCCTTTCACTTATTAAGACATTATCTAGAGTAGAAGCCAATCAAATAACTTTGACCCAGGGTGATTTACTTGTTTGTTTGTTTGTTTTTTTAAGACAGGGTTTCTCTGTATAGCCGTGGCTGTCCTGAAACTTGCTTTGTAGACCAGGCTGGTCTCAAACTCAGAGACCCACCTGCCTGTGCCTCCCAAGTGCTGGGACCATGCCTGGCTTCTATTTAAATATTTTCAAGATAAAGTTTTGTTAAGTAAAAATGCAATGAAAGTCACTGAATTTATTTTATACAGAATACTGATGAAAAGACTGGAAATTCTGCCAAAGATCTCAAGTAATTATTTTTTGAAACTAGTATTTAACGATTAGTGATTTTCTAGGTTTGAAAGGAGAAATGTAAATATATTATAGGTATGTTACCTCTAAACCAAACCTTGAAAGACAAAATACTACCACACCCTTATTTCATACCTCCTAATTATCCTTTCACAAAGTTAACAAATAACAAAATTGAATGAAAAAGGGGAAATTAGGATATATTTGCTAAAAATATAGATGACATGTATCCATTAGGTGCTAAAGAATAATAAAGACAACATCTCAGCTAACTGAAAGCTACTTAAGCTATGAAAGGAAGTGAAAAGCCCCCAAACTAGCATGCATAGTGATTTCACATATTAACATTTTAAAATTGATTTAAATTGTTATTATTTGTGTGGACATGATACCTGCATGTGTGTGGGTGCCATATGCCAAAACACACATGTGAAAGCCAGACAATGCCCTAAGAAGTCAATTTTCTTCTTCCATAGCAAGCACTTTTATCCACTGAGCCATCCTTGCTGGCACAAGGATTATTTTTTATGAAATGAACTATTTTATTTATTTAAAAAAAAAATGCTTAGGGACTGGAGAGATGGCTCAGTGGTTAAGAGCCCTTGATGTTTTTATAGAAAAAGCAGGTTCAGTCCCTAGCACCCATGAAGTAGTTAACAATGTATAACTCTAGTTTCAGGGGATCTGATGTCTTCTGACTTTTGAGGGCACTGTACACACATGATGCACATATATACATGCAGGCAAAACGTGCACACATATGGAAATTCTTATATTGAGGATTTTTATATTAACATTTTATATTGGGGTGGAGACAGGCAGATCTCCAGATGCTGGCAAGGCAGGAAGGTCAACAGGTGAGCTCTGGGTTCAGACTGAGGAGGTCACCTGGTGTTGCCCTCTTGCCTTGATAAGCACAGATGCACAAGTGAGTGTGCTGCTCCACACTGCTTTAATCCTAGCATGTCAGAAAGACAATTTACCACAAGCTCTCATATGTGGACCTGATTTACTTTTTTTTTTCTGAGATGGGGAGTTTCATGTTGCTCAACCGGTCTTAAACTTCTAGATCCCACAGTCCTCCTGCCTCAGCCTTCTTAGTTGGGACTACAACAGGTACAACTCACTGACTTAAAACACAAAACATACCACCACCACCAAAACCTACAAGTTGGTTTCAGTAAAAGAGTATAGAAAATGCACTAAACATTTCTAAATTGTTTAGGAATGTTTTCTAGTAGTCTTAAAGTACTTGATTCTAATTTATTTTCTTCATGTGTGGGTTTTTAAAAATTTATTTATTTTTATTGAGAAGGGGGTAGTTTTGAAACAGGGTGTAGCCTTGGCTGTCCTGGAACTTGCTCTGTAGACCAGGCTGGCCTTGGACTCAGAGATCCACCTGCCTCTGCCTCCTGAGGGCTGGGATTAAAGGCGTGCACCATCACCTACTCCTCTCATGTGCTTCTGACAGCTAGCTGTACAGAGCCCAGAGGACAATGTGCTGAAGGCAGTCCTCCTTCTTTGCGTCCTGGGACTTGGAGTCAGGTGTCAGGGTCTGCATGACAGGCAGTAGGTGCTGCAATCCGCCCAGACAGCTCACAGCACATGTTTTACTTTTACTGTATTTACAGACATCACATACACTTCACTGCTGTTAAAGCACAGTCCAGTGTTGGAATTAGTGACACAACCACACTACCGTACCACAGCTAACACCAGAACTGACTCCCAGAAAATTGCGTGTGGCTTCCACAAAAGGTGCCCACACAAGTCACTCATACAATAAAGTTAATGTTGTGTGCATTTTATTTCAAAATGCAGTAACAAAACAAACCCCACAGGGTTTACTGTCTTGCTGAGCAGACTGAAGAAGCATGCTGTTTTATCTTTCTCTGTGTGCCTATCCACAGGGTGAGCTGTGCAATCATGAGTGCTCTCGCCATTCTGTTATGGGATAGAGCTACATTGCTGCCTCTCCTGAATTTTGGTGTGGCCATACAACTTACTGTGCCAGGAGAATAAAACACACTTAGAACTCAAGCATGATTTGTAAACTTGTATTTTTCACTCCTGGTATTTTGGGAGTCTGCTAGAGGAAGCATGCTGTCTGTTGCAGAGTGACCACACCCAAGCTGAGCCTTAGCAGGTCAAGGTTGTAAACTAAGTAAATGAGAAATGGTTGGGTTTTGATGGTTGTTTTTCCTGTGGCAGAATTTAGCTTATCTCGATAGAAGATATGAAATCCAAACAAAGCCCAGTTACTACGAGGAGATCACTCAGCAGCAAAGAGAAAGAACCAATGAAAAGCATTTCAGACAGCAAATCTGTAGGGCATTTAACCTGTGCATGGCTGCAGACAGAGCTGTATTCTCAGCTGGTTGTATCACTTAGACTTTGCACTGCTCTGATAATCTTGCAGAGCATGGTGGTGCACTCCTTTAATCCTAGCACTCAGGAGGCAGGGGCAGAGGGGGCAGAGGGGCAGATAGATTTCTTGTGAGTGTGAGGCCAGCCTGGTCTACACAGTGAGGGCCAGGCCAGCCAGGCTACATAATAGAAACACTGTCACAAACAAACAAACAAACAAACAAGCAAGCAAGCAAGCAAATTATCACTCCCCTTTCTCTTCTAGGAAAGAAAGGACACTGCTTTGTAAAGGGCATGATCATGTACAACAAAGCTGTCTGGTCTCCTGAGCCCTGCACCACTTGCCTCTGCTCAAATGGAAGAGTGTTTTGTGATGAAACTGTGTGCCACCCCAAGGCATGCCCCTATACCATTAAACCAGAAGGAGAGTGCTGCCCCATCTGCTCTGATGCTGGTATACAATATAAAACAAAGTATCACAGATAATTTAATCTTTAACTTCTATTTATTTTTATTTTATCATTACATTAAAGTGTAAATTATTATAAATGTAGTCATCAAGGTACTTAAAATGTAGTTCAGTGCTGATAAACAGATATATCTAGGAAAACTTATTTAGGGTACAGAAATAGACGTGGCTCTATAGTTCTAATTCTCAGACCTGATTCTATTTCATGTGTGAATCTTATAAGACTTTAGAGACACAGTGATAGAATTCCTACAGTAAACCCTGACTTATACATGCAGCATTCTATTTCACCAAGCTTGTCAGGAATATATTAGCTACTATCATGAGAACAAAGGAGTGATTTATAACCAGAGCAAACAAGGTTTCAACCCTCCTGGCTCTTCCCATTCATCTCTAACAGGAAGCACAGGAATCCAGTAGTGGTCTGAGGAATCCCAGCAAAACACAGAAGTGTGGACTGGGGCTTGGTTTTCTTGGGTGGACTTCTGTATTGGAGATCACAGCAGGGGTTTCATTGGATGCGTACTGATCTGTTCTCACATGAGACTTGTTCCTGAACAAGTCTATGTGCCCTCTGGAGGTTGGCTTAGGCTTCCGGAAGAAAGTTTAGCTAATGACTTATGAATATAAACCACGTTAAATAACTTAACAGGTACAGAGTGACAGGGGCATTTTCTCTTGTCAATATCAAGCCATCCCCCCAACCCCCACAGATGACTAAAGGACAGGTATCTACAAAAGACTCCTGCCAGAAGGAACTTCAGAAATTGTACTTTGCTTGCTCGCTTTATTTATTTATTTATTTATTTATTTATCTAATGTATGAGTACACTGTAGCTGTCTTCAGATACACCAGATCAGATCCCATTACAGATGGTTGTGAGCCACCATGTGGTTGCTGGCAATTGAATTCAGGACTTCTGGAAGAGCAGTCAGTGCTCTTAATGGCTAAGCCATTTATCCAGCCCTATACTTTCTTTTGAGACAGATTCTCACAGTGTAGCTCAGGCTGGCCTGAAATGTGCTATGTAAGACCAGGCTGGGATCAAAGATATGCACCACCAAGCCTGGTCTGAAGCATTATACTTTTTAAAAATGTTAGAAGGTGTGCTTGCTGAAATTGACTCCTTGAAGTAACATACAAGGCTTATAGACAAGATTCAGAGATTCTTAGACATTTTTCCAAAGGATCTGAAATCTTCTCGAAATGTAGTTATTTTAGAGAAATAAATTTGGACACAGAAAGGACTTAAATGTTTAAATATGATAATTTTAGCTTCCACTTATTAATTTCCCCCTCTTCTTCAGCATGTTCTGGTACGGATGTAAAAAAACCCAAATCTTCAGACTTTATAACACATACTGAACGATACCACAAGTAACTTCTTCAAAAAATTATATTTCTATGTTTCTTTCAGGGCTAGTTTGTATATGATTATCAATTAAGAGTAGAGAGATGATTAGATCAGCTTATAAACTTTGATGGAAGAAAGCCTGTACACTATCAACTCATTTCTCTTTACAACTCTTTCACTCAAAGTGAGAGTACATTCAGACTACGACCTTCTCTACCTACAGAACAGTACCTACTACAGTGGTAGAACAGTACCTACTATAGTGGAACAGTATCAATGGTATCAACGCCTCAGAGTAACACTGCTTTCTATTTTGTATTGTGTGGCAATATTATTCCCTCTTAGCTTACCAATTAGTATCATATTTTCGTGAACATAGTCTTATATTATTTCGTACAAAAACAGTACTAAGGCCCACAGACACCAAAATCACATGTCTGCAGCAAATCCTACAAAAGAGAAATAAAGCTACAGTTAACTTCAAGAAAAAACTTCAGCTGCATTTCATCTTTACATAGCAGTCAAGAACATAGAGGGAATAATATTTACTAACCTCATTTTCATTATGACTTTTTCCATTTATTAACATCATCACTCAACATTGCCTCCATTACTTCATCCTTCTATGATCACTAGCCTCCTATCTTCTACTCAGTAGTAGGAAACTACATGATAAAACTGAGTTTTCTGGTGATTCTTCAGAACAACAAGAAGTCAACAACAACATTGACAAGCTCCACAAGCAAGTGCCACCTCCTCAGATGGAAATGGACCAAGTAGCCATAAAGAAAGCTCTTCAGTCTGAGGAGGATGAAGAGGTAGTCAAAGGACATAAGGAGCACAAGAAAGAGACCTCTGTGCCTACTAAGTTCCATGGTGATGGGGAAAGAACGGAGGGAAAGATGAGGCCGGTGGAAGAAGGGAGGTCAACACATCAACCACTCTACCATGGAGGAAGGGAGGAAGAGGACAGTGAGGAGGAGACTGAGAGGGACGGAGAGGAGGAAGAAGAGGAGGAGGAAGAGGAGGAGGAAGAAGAGGATGCTGTAAGAGGAGATGTGTTTAGAACGTCCTCCCGGTTAATATCTGGAACTCCAAGAGGCAGGCCACGCCTGCCAAGAAGCTGTTCCCTGTCCTACAGGACTATCAGCTGCATTCATGCAGACTTCACTGAGATCCCACCAATAACAGCACCAGGCGTAACGAACCTGGAGCTGTTTGGTAAGAGATGACGACTTACTTCATGCTCAGATATAAAGGGTGAATTTACTGCCCTATGAACGTTGCTTTAACTTACTAGGGACTAATTTTGTTGTATTCATACAGATCACCTGTGCAGCAGGTGAGCACACACCACAGACTGTAATCAAATGGTGATTTACCAAGGAACTTTTTTTTTTTTTTTAAATCAGCTTTAATGAGGAACACTTTATTTATAATGTATAGTTATTTGTTTATAATGTATAGTTCTACAAGTTTTTACAAATGTGAATACCACCACAGTTCAGATAAAAAATATTTCTATTACTCCCATTAATTCCTCATATCTCCATCTCCTTCAGTTGCTAGCCACCATGAAACTGACCTGTTTTCTGTGTTTATTGATTGGTTTCTGAGTTTTACTAAATTGAATCACACAGTAAGTAGTAGCCTTGCAGTTAGACTTGTAAATGATTTAAAAATCACTAGTTCATTCCTTTATTTCTTAGCAGTGCCCTATGGTATAAATCAGCTAGAGAATGATTTTTTTTTTTCAGTTTAAGGCAATTTTGTCTATAACTGCTAAAACATTCACATACAGATGTTTGTGGTGACCTATATCTTCATTTCTCACGACACCTAGAAGCAGTACAATGGGCTGAGAGAGATGGCAACATAGTTTTAAGAAACTACCCAGAGTTTTATAAGTTGGCTGTTCCACTGTCACAAGAAGCTATTCTACAACCTCTGCAGAGGGTACCATCAGTTGCTTTCTTTCCTTTAGTCATTCCAATGAGAATGTGGTGTCCAGACCTTTTGCCTATATTTCTATCAGGCTACTGGGGAATGATCTGAGTGGTGGAGCGTTATGAGTGCCTGGCTTATAGGGATACTATAGCAGAGGTGCCCTTAAGATGCAGAGATGAGGAGATCTGGATGGGCCCAAGATACATGTGCAGGAATGGAAGTTTGCAACAGGATGCTGTCAGTGTCCTGGTCTTCTTGACAATATATTTTCATGTAAAATCACTGAAGAATCACTGCATACCTGGCAAAGCCTTCTCCCATGGGCCTATGTGGTAGTACCCTCTGCCTTACTTAAACTCAGTGAAAGACTGTAGTCAAAGGAATAACCATATAGGGTTATGCAGTCACTGTTTTACAAGAAGATGTTTAAAAGCATCGATGACTGCACTTAGACAAATGTTAATACACAAGTATACAAAACAGAAAGATGTAGGATCCTTTTAGGTTGAAGACAGAAAGGTATACTATCAGATATGGTGGGGTATGGGAGAGGATATTCCTAAGCTGCTTATACAGAGCAGGTAACATGCTCACAGACACCTTGATTTCTTGGATATATACAGCATCACGTTTCCAAGTCCATGGAAATGGCAATGGAAAAATATGAAGGAAGCAGTCAGTTTCTGTCTGGTGTCACAGAAACACATCTTTGTTGTGAATGCACAATGCTACTATCCCTGCCCAAGAGACAGCTGTGGTTATTTTTAGCAGCTTCATGGGAATCATGAGGTCCTGACCCAGACACACTTTTGACTGTCCCATTTCAATCTTGTTATTTTTCCAAGTGTGCATTTGTTTATATATTTTCTGTCCTTGTTCTGAATATTGCTCTAGTTTCCAATATAAAGCTTTCTCTAACCATTCATGCATACAGAGACACGCACACACATATGAGTATATATGTACATGCTATATATGCGTGTGTGTCTAATACAGCTACTGTGCATCCTAGGGAATTCAATCATCTCCATTCCGGATGAAGCATTTAATGGATTACCAAATTTGGAAAGACTTGATCTGAGCAGAAATAAAATCACTTCTTCGGGCATAGGTCCAAAAGCATTCAAGGTACACACTTCCACTTGTATGTAACAACATGACACCTGCTGGCTGTGGCTGGAGGTGGGGAAGGGAAAAAATAAGCAGAAAGGCTGTTGTTGCTCATTTTCTTTCCATTAAGTTTCTTCTCCGATCCTCAACTTCTCTCTTGGCTACATTTGTTGCTTTACATGTGTTAGCCCTAGGAGATGGGTGGTGACAGTAAGATCAGACATCACTAATGTTTGGAATTTAAGGAATAGTTGCTCTCTGGTGGGTAAAGGATCACTGAAGTCTGGTCTCAGCATGTGAAGAACTGCCCAGTAAGTAATATAGGGGAGTTTAGCTAGAACCTCTATTAAAATGGTTAGGCCAGTAAAGTGAAGCTTTCTTACCTTTGCACAGTGGGCTGGATATGGTGAAGAATATTTTGGCAGGAAGAGTTTATAAAAAGCACTCATATGAAAATTAGCACTAGATAGATGAGGGAGCAGAGTGAAAGAGAAAGGACAGCAAATATTCAAAGGTAAATATTTCTTCGCTTTGAAGAAAGCGAAGTTGACTTAACAATTTCTTTTGCAAAACCAGAAAACACTGAAAGCTCAAGGAATTTCAGGGAAAAAAATAGGAAAAGTTGGTGTGCATAAATGAGAACACAGATTATGTGTGTTAAAGCTTTGAGTAAAACACACTGTATGTCACAAGGTTAAATTTTCACCTGTTGAATAATATTCTGGGCCCTTGATCTGCCCTTGAAACAAATGACTGGTCCCTTGGATTCTTTCCTAGTTCTCTGGAGTGTAGACAGGCAGATGAGGGGACTCCCCAGTGCCTGCTTCATATTCTCTATCCTTCTGATCAAACAACAGTTGGCACAGAGGGCGACAGATTTATCCTATAATTGAGTAAGAGAAAATGTCATAGATTATCTGCTTCTTGGTTTGGGGACTCTCTGTCCTGGTGAAACTTAGACATGAACCCTGTAGATAATCATTCCATGCTCATTTGGTGATGCAGGATAGGCCTCCAATAAACATGCAATTATAGATGTGGAAACAACCTGTTCAAAAGTCAACTGTCTGGGTAATCATATACAATCACTTGGTTTTGAAATTTTTATTAAATTTTTTATTATTTAAAACAAAATTTAAATTTAAGTATATTTTGATCACATTCTTCCCCTTCCAAGTCCTTCCAGATCTTCTCTCCACCTCTACCCACTTAAATAGTGCTATTTTATATTTTTCTTACCATAAATATTAGTGAAAATAGGAAACTGAACTTTACAAATACCTTAAAATTACTTATTAGCATTCACAACAGATTCAAATTACTGCAGTTAATTCTGCTTATTGCTAAGAAGGTAAAATCTCAGGCCTCACAACATAAGGCTCACTATTATATGGGGAATATTGTGAAATAACTGTGACTGGAAAAATGGTAATTTTGAGATTTGTTTTTTTAAGTCTTTGAAGAAGTTAATGCGTCTGAACATGGACGGAAATAATTTGGTACATATTCCTTCAAAATTACCATCTACACTAGAAGAACTTAAAATAAATGACAACAATCTCCAAGCTATTGATGAGAAAAGTTTATCAGGTATTTAAGTCGTCTGTGGGTGGGGTGGGGTGGGTGGCACACTAGTGACTGCTCTGGAAATCACAGCTGAATGATGTCATGTGTTTTCCTCTACCATTTTCTTTCTTTTGTTTTTTTTTTTTTTTGGAGATAAAGGTCTCTCACTGAACCTGAATGATTGGCCAATACATAAGTCCACGGGATCTTTCTGTTTCTGCTTCTTAGAGCTGTGATTATAGGCATGTCCTGCAACATCGAGCTTTTACCAGAATGTTGGGGATCTGAATTCAGGTACTCATTCTTGAAATAGCAAGCACTTTACCTGCTGGACCATTTCCCCAAACCAACTTTTTTTTTTTTTTTTAAATTCTTCTTTCATAGAATACATCCTGACCACAGTTTCTCTCTCTCCTCTCCACCTCTCCTCAGATCCACTCTGCCTTCTATTCCCTTTAGAAAAGGGCAGGCTTCCCAGGATACCAACCAAACATGGCATATCAAGTTGCAATAAGACTAGGCACTTCCCCCCATACTAAGGCTGAATGAGGCAACCCAGTGGGAGGAAAAGGGCCCCCAAAGCAGGCAAAAGAATCAGCAACAGCCTCCACCCCCACTGTTAGGTGTCCCACAAGAAGGCCAAGCTACACAACCATAACATATATGCAGAGGACCTAGGAGAGATCCGTACAGGTTCCCTGACTGTTGGTTCAGTCTCTGCAGGCTCCTATGACTCCTGCTTAGTTGAATCTGTGGGCCGTGCTCTCATGGTGTCCTTGACTCCTCTCTCTCCTACAATCCTCCCTCTCTCTCTTCTACAGGATTCCTGAACTCTGCCTAAGGTTTGGCCGTGGGTCTCTGCATCTGTTCCCATCAGCTCCTCTGGTAACAATTAGGCTAGGGCCTGGCCTGCAGTACAGCAGAGCACCATTAGGTGGCGTTTCATTGATGGTTTTTTTTTTTGTTTGTTTGTTTTTGTTTTTTTGTGGCCCAGACCAACATTTTTTAAAAGATATATTTTATAATCATTCTTCTATTGTCCTATAGAAACTTATTTACAGTACTGCTAAATGCATAAATAGAAAAATTCAGGCTATTCCACCATTAAGTTAATAAACTAACTTTAGTCATTTATGAAATGTAAGTCTTCTATTGTCTTTTCAGTGTTCTTTAAAATAACCCCCCCTTTAATCTTAAATAAAACCTTTTTTTAAAGTGTTCATCCCTCACAGCACAGTAAATCTCTTACAAGTCTTTAATATCTGAAGAGCTGCACTAACACTCCCTGAGCACCATGTACTTAGGTGACTCACTGTGTCCATATGCACTGCTAATTAATTTTCTGTACACTGGGACCTCAATCCACGTGTATGGGAATTCTGTGTGAAGACAGAGTGAATACGTACTGTGTATGAGGCCGAGGTGCTGTTATACAGGGGGGAAGCAAGCTCACAGTAGCAGCCCTGGCAGCTCTGTCCTGAGTGTGTGTAAGTTGAAGTCCTGCTGACTCCGTACCCCATGCTGTATGAAATGAGGCTGTCAGCACAGGTTGGCTTTCTGATGGACAGTTCTGTAAGGTGTGCCTACCCTGCTGGAGTGACTCTTGTTCTTTCTCCAGTGATAGCAGCTGACATTGTTGAACTGCAACTGAACACACAGCAGTATCATCACAGTTCATGTTGTACAAATCCTAGCTGGAACTTTTCACTAGCTTAGGAATTCCCTTAAGACAAGACTGCCTGATTCTCTTTTTCATCTCCATAACCACCTAGCAGTGCTCTGGAAGCACAGCGCTCAATACTTTGTTTCCTTCTGTGAGCTGAAACCTAGTTATTAGGCAACAGTGAGAGAAAGCATATAAAGGAATAAACAACCCAAGTATTACTTCCGTTAGCGTCCCAAAAAAACCTCATAGGAAAAAACTCTTCCATTGATGAGAAAAGAACAGCAGCAATGAGAGCTGCCAAGTGTGAGCATTACACAGCTATGGAAATACTCAGTCTCCAGATGGATTTGAGTGTGCACATGCACAACATTAATAAACAAAGATTTTGATGAGCTTTGTCATGTGGAAGGGACACTGGAAACTTTAATTTCTAACTGCTCTGTTAGACTGAAAGGAACTCAGAATTTAGAACAAGCATATTAAATAGGCCGAGTTTACATTTCTAGGCCTGCTATTAAAATAAGCTGTAAAACATAAATTACTGATTTTTTGGTTCTTAGTCAGAGTCTCACTCTATAGTCCATGCTGGCCTTGAACTTAGAATCTTTCTACCTCAGCTTTCCAGGCATGCCTTACTATACACTTACTGTTCTCAAGTTTTTCTCACATATCCCTGGGATAGTTTCTCAGCACACTTTGTCCCTCTCACAAAAATACTTTGTATTTCTATAGTGTTGATTTGTAGTTCTGGGTGGAATAGCCATCTTCTCTCTTATCTCTATGCACCAAGCACATCTTTATGCGGGTGGCCAAAAAAGAAGATCTCTTCTGCTCTCTTGTATAAGAAATCTCTGGGTACTTACTGGTGGCTTGGCTTCTTACTCCTGCTGTGTATTGGCCCCTGGATATTCCTTGTCTGGGGAAGCTGTTGGCTCCTTGCCTTTGGTGAGTTCTGCTGCTGTGGATGACAGCTAGCAGGTAAGCCACTTTACCCAGTGCTGTGACACAGTCTTTCTTGTGTGTTGCTTCCAATAGCCACTATTCTCTAGTCACCGTTCCCTGCAGCTGCTTGTCCTGTAGAACTGTGCAGAAGTCATGGATATAATACTCGGGAAAAGGATTGATGGGGGAGACAAAGATGAAGAAATTACAAATCTCCAAATTTTTTCAAATGGTTTCTTTCCTATTTTTACTGTTTCTTCTTTCTGCAGTGCCAGGGCTCTAACCTAGGTCCTCGGCAAGTGCTTTGCCACTGTGCTTCACCATCAGCCCAAACTGCATGGTTTTAAAGTTATTCTAATATTTGGATTATTTTATTTTTCTAGACTTAAACCAACTCGTCACTTTAGAATTGGAAGGAAACAATCTCAGTGAAATCAATGTCAACCCTCTAGCTTTCAAATCTTTGAAGAGCCTATCATATCTTCGTCTGGGAAAAAACAAATTTAGAATCATACCACAAGGTCTTCCAGCTTCTATTGAGGTACTGATATCCTTCTTCTAACTTCTGTTTTGTGAGAGAGGATCTCACTATGTAGGCCAAACTGGCCTTGAAATCATGATTCTCCTGCTTCAGCTTCCTGAATGCTGGAACTGTGTGCCATTACACTGTTCTTCTAACATTTTAAAAGTATTATGTAGAACAGAAATATACAAGGTAAATATATCCTGTAAATATTATTATTATTATTACTATTATTATTATTATTATTGTGTGTGAGAAAGAGGGGGAAAGGGAGAGATACACATGGAAGTCAGAGCACATTTGGAAGTTGGTTTTCTTTCTTCCACCATGGATTCTTGGGCTCAAATTCAGCCCGCTAGGCTTCTGTGGCAAGCATTAATTACCTACTAAGCTATCTTGCTGGCTCCAAAACAAATGTATATTAGAAAACTACTGTAATATATATTAAACTCAAAAAAGCTCTTGTCTTATTATATACAGAATTAATTATCATCCAAGTAGTAGATGCACCTGATAAAATAAAAAATGGCAATGATGACAGTTCTTGGTGGAGAAGAGACTAAATTATTCCAAACCAGAACAAGCAAGTTTAATTGCTTGTCCCCTGTCCTAGTTAGGGTTTCTGTTGCTGGAACAAAACACCACGACCAAAGCAACTTGGAGAGGAAAGGGTTTATTTTGCTTACATATCCACAGCACTGTTCATCACTTGAAGAAGTCAGGACAGGAACTCAAGTAGGACAGGAACCTGGAAGCAGGAGCTGATACAGAGGCCATAGAGGGGTGCTGCTCACTGGCTTTTCTCATGGTTTGCTCAATCTATTTTCTTATAGCACCCAGGACCACCAGCCCAGTGATGGCACCACCCACAATGGGCTGGGCCCTCCCCTATCAACCAATTAACAAAATGTCTTACAGGCTTGCCTCCAGTCCTATCTTATGGAGGTATTTCCTTAATTGAGATTCCCTACTCTCAGATGATTTTAGTTTATATCAAATCGACATAAAACCATCCAACCCATTCTCAATTCACAAGTTCTGAGTAAAACCACATTCTGACATAATAGTAACAATATGGATGGACCTAAGAATTGTACCAAGAAACCCTGGACTATTTCAGGAACTCACGCTTAGAAATTTTCATCAGTTCTACGCAAAACTGTACTGTGTCTAACTTCAGGCTCCAGACCTTGTTCTTGTTGCAAATCTTCTGGCATCCCTAGTGGTTCTTAGGGGTGCTCTCCTGTTCAGGTAGTCTTTCACCAACAACTGTCAGTGCTTATTCCTTGAATTAGGAACAGAATTAGGTTCAGAGAGTCTCTATGTACTAGCGGGCCAAGCTGGAACTCAGGTGTCCTTATCTGAACTTATTTCTACCACATTTCATGTTCATCCCACAAGAATCCAGTATGCAGTTCCTCTAGTCCTACTGACCCAAGACAGAGGGCTATTTATTATGCTTGCCTGCTCTTGCTTCTTCCTACGGAAGAGACATAGCTATATAACACTGGAATTTACCAGTACGTGGCTTTATATAATTTAGTTTTTGTTTTTAAAGAGAACCTTATTATCCTAGGCTGGGCTTGAACTCCTGATCCTCCTGCTTCTACCTCCCAAGTGTTGAGATTACAGGCATGTACTACCATGTCCTGCTTTATATATTACTGGGGATCAAGCCCATAGCCCCAAGCCCTCATCTAAGTAATTAAGACATAGACTCCTGTACCCATCCTTGACATACTAATTCTGATGCTTTATCAGCAAGGTCAGGCATCTAAAATTGTCTTTTAAAGATACAAAATTTTTAGCTTAACTGGTACCCACCTGACAACTTGAGTTTGATCCCTGAGACCCATATAGTGGGACAACAGATACAAGTTGCCTTCTGATCTCCACATGTGTCTATCCACATACACATATGCATGCAAAATAAATACAATAACATTTACAATATTTTGATATTTGCAACTAGAAAAACACATACATGTGCAACTTAGATGATAAAATATATATAAATATATCACTATTCCCAGCCTGGCTTCTGTCTCTCCAAAGGACCTATTTCCACCAACACTGGACATTCTGGACATACAGTAAACAGCACAAGCTATTTTCTGTAAATCCTTCTAAAATCACTGTTGTAGGACAGCCTTATTTAGACCATGGCACATCTGACTGTCACATACCAATCTTTGCTATAGCTTCAGAGTCTTCAGCATATGGATGAGTATTCCAGAACTTACTTAAATAGCCCTTCCTGGGATTTATTTGGGTTGGAGTTCGTACTTTAAAAGACTTAGGTGATTCTGATGTACACCTGAGTTTGGAAATCTGTCACACAATTCATCCCTTAATTACACAGGACAATAAAAGCAAAAAGCTGGATGTTCCTTTATGCATTTTAAATAAATACCAAAATTGAGTTACAATAACCATGATATAAATAAAGTTACATTTAATATATAAGCCAATTCTACGTATGCATTCTAACTACAGCCAGAAAAATTTAGTAATTCAGAGTTTTTAGTAAAACATTTTCTCTAATTCCAGCATCTCGAAAGTAGCTAGGCACTAAAAACTTAGTTCAATCAGGTTGCATTCTTATCCAAATTAAGGTTCTTAATGAACTTTAACTTTATGAGTAAATAGACTATAAATCAAGTATAAAAACATAAACCTAAAATAATTATAAATATTATGGAATGGTGGGAAGCTAGTTTGAAGCTAATGCTCAGCCAGCCTGGCCCCTCATGCATCCATCCTGGAACCTACAGTGGGTGTTACTCTTTCTACAGGCCTGAGTTGTGATTATTTCTACTCCCAATTTTCAGTGTTCTGTAGCTCAGGTGACATAATTAAGTTTTATAAGTCAGAAAATTTATACAATTATATGTTATAGCTAAACGCTAAGTTTATTAGTTTGAAGAGGGGATGTACTTGGTAAAATGCTCACCACACAGATGTAAAGATCCAGGTTTGATTTCTAGCACTCACAAAAGGCTATGTGGTAGTGTGCACCTGTCTTCCTAGCATAAGACAGGGACATGGGGTGGGATGGGGGAACTCTAGAGCCCCCTAATTCAGCTAGTCTAGCTGAGTCAGTGATCATTAGGTTCAGTAAGACACTCTGTCTTAAAAACAAAGGTGGAGAGTGACTGAGGAAGAGCTCTCATAGCAACCTCTGTCCTCCACATGCTCCTGCATACATGTGAAATGCACACACACCCACTCTCAAATATGCATAAACATACAAATTAAAGCTATTTAACCCCATAATCATGATAGGCAGTACCTTTTATTTTGCTAGCTATAAAATTTGACAATTTAAAACTATGAACTGACTTGAATAATAAGACTTTAAATAATACTAATGAGAATAGTTTATTTTAATTTTTGTGAAATTGGATACCACTGAATACAAACAGAAGAAAAATAATATTTTCTTATTTATAGGAGTTATATCTAGAAAATAATCAAATTGAAGAAATAACTGAAATTTGTTTCAATCATACCAGAAAGATAACTATGATTGTACTACGTTATAATAAAATAGAAGAAAGTCGGATTGCTCCTTTAGCATGGATAAATCAAGAGTAAGTATCTACCACAATTTAACTTTCTAAGCATCCTTTCCCATGGAACTGTTATTCTTAATTTCAACATTTAGCTATCTCACTGAGCTTCCAAACCATTTATTACATAACTGGTATCATGACCACTATTCTCTGAGTGCTAAACTAGCAAGAAATGAAGGCTGATCCCTAACAATCAAATGCCACCCAAGCAGTGTCTACCTCACAGGTTGTCAGTTGAAACAGCATAATGTCTACACACAGAGTAAGTATACAACGCTTTTCTTCATCATTAGATGGAAATGCCAGGCTGCAGAGGCTAGGCCTGTCTTCCTAGACCATACTGCCTTCTTAGGCTCAAACCATTTTTAAGAAGGCTTTGTTTGAGAACAGAGACACAAAATAGAATCTACCTTCCTAGACAGGAATCAACAGCCCATTTGCAGTTTAGTAAAGGCTGCGTGTCCCAGTTGACCAGCTTGGGACATGGGTTGTTCAGAGAGAAAGAGGATTGAAACCAACTGGAGGAGAATGGATTCTTCGTGAACACAGAAGCCCTTACTGTGTGAAAAGGGCTGGTCAGAAGAAGGCCTTGTAGACTCAAGGAAAGGACTTCCAGCGCAGGGACACTTTAGATCCCTCCATTTTACCCTAACCCTTTTATCTCACCCCAAGTCTTTGATCTGCCAGATCATAAATCTAATAAGGATGAAAAATGAAGGTAACCCTCACCCTCACCACAAATCTCATTACTGGAACCAAAGACTCCGGGATTTCACTTGATTCAACAATTTGAACTTTGTTTCCCAATTTCTCAAAGGATCAGAGTCTTCCCACCAGGACTCTGATACACACCCATAGCTAAGGAACGGTGTGAATGGTGGTAAGAGCATGAGCTTGAGAGCCAGACAGACCCAGGCTGGCACAGAACCTAGCTCAGGATCATCAGGACGGCTACTCAGTCTCTTGAGGTTGCTTATCCTGTTCACTTTTCCTTTATTGCAGAAATCTTGAATCTATCGACCTGTCCTATAACAAGCTCTACCACGTCCCCTCCTATCTACCCAAATCTCTTCTGCACCTTGTCCTAATTGGGAACCAAATTGACCGGATCCCTGGCTATGTGTTTGGCCACATGGAACCAGGCCTGGAGTACTTGTACCTGTCATTTAACAGACTTTCTGATGATGGAGTAGACCTAGTCTCGTTCTATGGGGCATATCATTCTCTGAGAGAATTATTTCTGGATCACAATGAGTTCAAATCCATACCACCTGGAATACAAGAAATGAAAGCACTGCATTTTCTGAGGCTGAACAACAATAAGATTCGGTAAATTTTAGATTTTTCAAGTATCAATTTAAATTTTGATTGACAAAGACCCATAGTATGAACCTTTTGATTTATTCTGAAAAAAAAAAAAAAGGTTATAAAGAGTAATTAGAATTAAACAAAACTGACAATGTTAGTAATTGCTAAAGTGGAATAATAGATATATGATGATCATAACGATTTCTACTTTTGTATTAATTTTGTAAATTTCCATAGTATTAAGTAGAATATTATTACACAATATGTAGAGTCTTGGAGACAGACTCATTTAAGGCTGAAAAGCAATAAATAAGTCACTATACTAAAATCCTCATGTACATACAGAAAGTGACCTGCAGAGAACAAAAACTGCCTACATATAGAGTTTTATGAAGGCACATTCTGAAGGAGTTTATTGGCACTCAACTTCCTTCACTTTGGGGGACATGTTTCCATATGCTTAATCATTACACCTGCCTAGGCTGCATAGGTGACTAGAAGATTAATCTGGAACAGTCTGGAGTCAAGTATGGTGTTCACACTTTCAATTCAAGCTATTGAAAGGTTAAAGGCCAGTCTTGACTAGACCTACTCAATAATAGGGGTTCCTGTTTCAAATCATCCTTTGGGAAAAGCTCCCTCACTTTGCAAGCTGTGATGATGCTCCATTACAGCACTCCTGTAGCTTCATTTCTCACACTTGCCTCTACTGTTGTGCCCATCCCATGTCTTTTGAGACCTGGCCTTACTTTAGACCAGGCTGGCCTGGAACTCAATTGAGTTGTGAATATAAACTCATTGCAGTTCTTCATTTGGTTCCTGAGTACTAGAATTACAAATGTGAGTAACCATGTCATGCTTAACTGCATTTTAAGAACCAAAACATTTTAAAAACTTAGCTTCTAAATTCTAAACTTAGATTCTTGGACTGCTCAAAATTTACATGTTTGTTTTTCTTTAGGAATATTCTTCCTGAACAAATCTGCAATGTTGAAGAGGATGAGGACTCAGCTCTCGAACATCTTCATCTTGAAAACAATTATATTAGAACTAGAGAGATATCATCCTATGCATTTTCATGCATAAGACTGTATTCAAGCATTGTTCTTAAACCACAACGCATCAAGTAATTTCAAGTTTCTCTTTGGCATTTATAAATTTTACCCAAGCATTAACAAAAATTACATCTCTTTTATTGTGTGTGTGTGTGTGTATCTGCATGTGTTTGTGCACATGAGTGCAGTAACCATAAGAAGATGTTGGCTGTCCTGGAGCTGGAGTTACAGGTGGTTCTGAGCCATTTGATAAGTGTGCTGTGAACTGAACTTTGGTACGCTGTAGGAGCAGCACACATTCTTAACTGCTTGATCTATGTCTTCAGTCCCCAAAATACCATTCTAATGATAATTTCTTGGTTTAGATCATTTTACAGTGGTTATATATACACATTAGTAATGGTAAGGAAAGCTAGCAGAAGAGCATGTAAAAATTCTACACTGTAAGTCTAGAATTAGTTTTTAAAGTTAAAATTAAAAAAAAATAAAAGCCTTTTCAAGACTGCTTTCATTCTTCAGCAAGATCAAAAGATTACAAAAAGTAAACTAGGCATAGTGGCACATGCCTTTAATCCCAGCACATGGGAGACAGAGGCCAGTGGATCTCTGTGAGAATGAGGCCAGCCTGGTCTATATAGTGAGTTCCAAGACAGCCTGGACTATGTAAAGACCCTGAGTCAAAAAAAGATTACAAAAAGTAAGTATTCTTCTAAAACTACATATTACTGTTAACTATAAGCCGATATAAATGTACATACAACTCATTCTCCCCTAGTTATATAGCTAGCAACCTTCTCTTGTACCATAGTTGCTAAAATATACTTTTTATCAGTTTAATAAACACAGTAGTATTCATTGCACACCAACTTGTAATGATATCTTTTATTAATGTAAATCTGATCTCTCTCTCTCTCTCTCTCTCTCTCTCTCTCTCTCTCTCTCTCTCTCTCTCCTCTATCGATTAAGATAGAGTTTTACTGTATAGCTCTGGCTGGCCTGGCACTTACCAGGTGTAAGGATTAAAGGCATGTGCAACCTTTGCTCTTTGTATTGATACAAAATTTTATATAACATATACAGAAACTCTGTTAATTTCTTTTATTAACTCTTAAATTTATGTTCTGAAGAAATATTAGTGTCATGACTTAAGCTCTAGCCTTGGGCTCTGCCTTAGTTTCTTTTCCTCTTACTGTGATAAAACTACTTCAATGAAAGCTAACTTAAGGAAGAAGGGGTTTATTTTGTTACAAAGTTTAGGGGTATAGTCCACCATGGGCAGGGAAGTCAAGGGAGCAGGAGACTGAAACAGCTGGTCACACTGTGTTTAAAATCCAGAACTAGAGGCAATGATTGCTTGTGCTCAGGTCAAAGGGAACTCAGGCTCAGTGAGATGAGCCGATGGAATTATTATTTAATACAACAGTGACAAGCTATTAAACAATTTATTTCATATTCACTCTGTAGCTCAGGGGCACTGGAACTCACTACGGTCCTTCTATTTCTGCTTCCCAAGTGTTAGGATTACAGGTGTGCATCACCTGTCAATCTTACTGTGACTTTCTTCAGCTGCGTTATGATGAGAAGTTCTCTCCCTTCTGGTAGGAGTGAAGGCAGATCAAGGACCAGGCAAGAGCTGTCAATCAGCTAACCAGGGTGATGAAAAGAGCATACCAACCTAGGCTTCCCCTCTCAGGGTCTGAGAGGGCTCAGGGAATATGTGGCCATAATCAGCAGCCTGCACAGAAAGGGTGGCGTATGCAGCAGCAGATACAGACACAATGTGGCCTGATCTGCACACTTCCCCGACTGTGTTAAGGTGCAGAATCTCTTATAAAGCTAAAAATCAGAATGACAGTTTGAATTTTTCCCTGAATTTGGCAGATTCATTTGTTTCAAACTGTTTTTATACTTTTGTGAACATTTCCAGCATGGAACCTGTTCTGTCTTGAAATCTCATCGTGTTCTGAATGAGATGTTTTAATTTCATAGAAATAGTGATAAATGAATGTCCTTACAGCAAACCCTCTTCTTGATAACAAACAGATGTTCAGTCTGGTCTCATAAATCTGCTGTAATCACTAGCACATACGTGCACTAAGGAAGTCTTAGAATAACCATGGTTAAGAAAACATTAATATCATATCTTGACTTTGCACATATGTACAAGGAATGGTATCTGTATTTTTTAATTTTGAGATTTGGCTTATTGTACACGACTATTTTAAAAACACTAAGATCTGATCTAGTGGAAAACATATACAGCCTGGTGCTTTAAAGAAATAAATATATCAGAAACCAGAGAAGGACCTAAAATATTATGTTTTGAATAGATTAGTGGATCAGATCTCACAAGGCTCATGGTGGATCTAGGTCACTGATCAGGAAGTGAGAGGTGGCCATTTGTGAGAGAATAGGCTGAACCTGGCTTGTAGTACCAGCAAGAGATGAGAGGAGAGTGAAGTCAGGAAGTCATAAGGGTAGGTAGATGAATGTACAGGTGAGGACACATGCTTTCAGAGTCAGCATACCCTCATCTCAAGGCACAGGAGACGAAGCCAATTTCATCATTAGTCTCTATGACTTAAGCCTCTGTTTTTCCAAAGCCAGCTTCCAGGCACAGGAAGAACAAACGGTATCTAAATCCTGACTCTTCGGGAAGCTTCCTCCAGTACTTCATGCTTATGTTAACATAACAACTCAGGTCAGATCTGGGTTTATTAATTACTAATTGATTGCCTGGTATTTCTAGTGAGGCATGTTTTTTTGTGTGTATAGAGGTATTGCATGGGAGCTAAGAGGAGAAGTATATTGTGCTTTTTCAAAAGGATTATAAAATTCAGGAGAAAAAAAGTAAGCATTTTCAAAAGAAATATGAGAAATTAAATAGAAAAAACTCAAAGTCATAAAGTTAATCAGAAATAAATTTTCTTATTAATCTTTCCTAACCAGACATCAGAAAACAAAGAGTATTTTTAACTTTGTGTGGATTTGTGGGAATGTGCACATGTGTGCAGGTACCCACAGAGGCCAGAGGCATCACATTCTTCTCGAACTGGTGTTACAGGTTGTTGGGAGCTGCTTGATGTGGGAGCTGGGAACTTAACTGTGTCCTCTGAACAGCACACAACTTAACTGCTGAGGTAGTTTTCTAGCCCAGATTATATTCTTTAAACAATTAAATCATGTTTTGACAACTGGAAATACTTAGTATTCAATATGGTTGTTCTGCATCAGGGTCCTTCCAAAGCCATCATTTAAACATACCATGAATTACTATGTTTCCAAGCTGATGATTTAATGAAATACTCAAATGCTGCAGTTTAAGGGAAACCTCAAGGGTAGTGTAAACAGAACCCCATATGCTATCAGTTCTATCCTTTCCTCTTATTTCGGGGAAGAGTAAAATTTTCCTCAGAGAAGAATTTATAAACTGAGATGACTGAACTAGTTCTTTGCTTATGGTTGCACATCAGTTCAGATCACTGATTGAGTTTAAAAAAATTCAAAAATATTAAAAGAACTCATTACAAGAAATTTCATCCCAAATCTAATACCAGACAATCATTAGATGCCTCTAAGCTCTAGATTCTGTGAAACATGGAGATTTATCTCCAGTACTTAAAAAACAAAAATGAACATGGTAACTCGGAACTGAAATCAGTACTAGCACAGGCCTGGTCTAAAACTTAGACCCGCCTTCCGCTGTCCTCATTCACAAAGCTGGGGAAACAACTGTGTCCTACACAGGACAGATGGACAACTAAATGATGTGACGTCAAAAGGAAGTGCTGAGCCTAGGGCTGACTTGTGAAAGTGCGTATCAATGTCTTCATCCACAGACTTCAGCAAACAGGGACACCAGGAATTAAATAAATTGCTCAGTTGCCAGGCCTTTTGTATGGTAGATATTGCTATCAAAATTAGCATTTCACTAGATTAGGATAAACAGTGGAGAAAAGAACAGGCCAAGTACACGAAGGGCTGTACTTAGCACCTTAGCACAGTGCTCTGTACTGGGCCAAAGAGTAAATTCCCAAGGCGTCTTGGCTAGCCAGGAAGGCTTGTATAGGGAGCCTAACCACACCAGCACCTCTAGCAAACCATGGCTCTTCTGAAGAGCAGGTGGGGAATCAACAACAAAACTCAAGTGGGACCATCTTTTCACTGTGCCATAGCACATTCGTGTTCATTACTAAGAACTATGTAAACTATGGTATAGAATATTCCTAAGCTGGACTCCAGGCTAAAAGAGCATATTAATTGTAAACGTTGAAAATCAGAGTCTAAAGTACTTCTCATCCTAGATTTGAAACAAATAAGCAGGTGGCTCAGAAGTTAAGACCATTTGTTGCTCTTGCAAAGGACCCTGGTTTAGTTCCTAGCACCCATATGATGACTCACAACCATCAGTAACTCTAGTTCTGGGAAATACAACACTCTCTTCTGATCTCTGTGGGCACTGGATGGGTGCACTTATACACATACATGCAGGTAAAAGACTCATGCACACACATACACACACACACACACACACAAAATCTAAATTTTTTTAAAAGAAAAACAAACAAACAAACAAACAAACTGACGAAGGCTAGAGAAACGCCTCAGTGGTTAGCTGTTTTTCCAGAGGACTCACATTCAGTTCCCAGAACACTCACTGGGCACTTCACAAATCACACGTAACTCCAACTCCAAAGAATCTGATACTTTCTTCTGGCTGTCTCAGGCACACAAATATATTAAAGGTATATATATAATAAATAAACAAATAAATACATCCTCAAAAAAACACACCAAAAACAAACAAACAACAACAACAACAACAACAAAAAACAAAAAACAAACCCAACCACAAAAACTCACCAGGTCTGGGGTGGTGACATATGCCTGTAATCCTTATACTCAGAAGACTAAAGCAAGATAATTATTCAAGTTTTAGGCCAGCTTGGGCTACATAATAGTAAATTATGCATCAGTCTGGGCTGTGAGCAAACAAATCAAATTGATGATAAGAAAGGAAATTACATTTAACCTGTAAGCATGAGTCACTTTGGATGCTTGCAATATCCAAGTGTAAAAACAAAAAAAACAAAAACAAAACAGAAAAAAACCCTGTATATTACTCCTAACAGCCAACCAAACTAGAAATAGTATTTGATCATTAAGCCTGCATAGTAGACAGACTCCTCCCTTAGAAATAATGTCTGAGTCCCTACTACACTCTGCACAGAGAGCTTAGGCCTCTCTAGTATACAGCACAGTTGGGCAGAGCATTCCACGGCACGTTTGTCCTTTTGTAGTTCATTTATACACCTATGACTATTAGTTCCAATTGAACCTAACCCAACTGAACCAGACAGGGACAAATATGATCAAGAAATAGTGTTTGAAAATTTCAAAGACCTAATAAAAAATTTTACATGTACAATACTGAAAGCTAGTAATTATCTCCTGCACCTCAAAATGCTTTCAGATAGAAGAAAGTCTACTACATACAGTAGTTTGTGGAATACATGTTGAGTCTATGTGCAGAGTCTTTGGCATATTACTCACATGCTCTTGCTTCAGTGTACTGAAGAACTTTTGAAACTGAGATCCCTGCTTGAATTCTGTCTATCATATGCTGTCATTTGTAAAGGAACAAATGTTTTAACTTGGTAAGTATATCTTCATGATTACAAAGACTAAAAAATAATATGACTGCACTTACTCTCAAGTTTTGCTTCCTTTTAAATATATAAATGAATAGAGTATAAACTTACATACTAGCTTATTTTTTCCTTTGCATAAAATGTGAAGAATGTGAACCCTACACCAGGGAAAGCAGAACTGTCTTAAAAATAACATGTGATTATACTAAATGAGTATTAGTTTGGAAGACAGAAGGAATACATCATGTCATTAAAATGTTCTGACTTGTTTCTAAGTAACAATCTCTGTGGTCAAATAAACTTACATCAAGCCATCAGTGGATATAAGCAAGTCTTTTTGTAAGCTGGGATCAGCTGGAGGTTCACTGTTTTGTATAAACTGGAACATTCAGAAGTACCAACTTTGCATGTGAACTATGGAAGATAAACCCAACTAGTATTCCAACACCCCAAAGAAAAAGAATGCATTCTAAATTGGAAGTGTAAATTGGCATCCCTTAGGGACTATGACAAAAGCTACTTTGCACATGTCAAAGTATTTACAAATAGGGCTGGAGAGATAGCTGTCAGTAAACAGTTTGCCATACAAATATGGGGACCCCAGGATCCATGAAAAAAGCCAGACATAGTGTGGTGTGTGCTTGTAATCTAGGCACTGGGAAGGTGGAAACATGGATCCCAAGATTTACTGGCCAGACACACAAGAGGTTCTGTCTTAAAGCACAAGGTGGATGGCCCAGTGGAATGACACTTGAGGGTGACCTTGGGCTTCTACATGCACCCACACACATATACACACATTCTTGCATGCACCTGCATACTTATGTTCACATGCATGCACACTCATGCACACCTACAAAGAGATTTATAAAACGTCAGCACAAATCCCACATGGATTTATGTATGCAAGTTAAACCATGTCTAGGACTGGAGAGATGGATCAGTGGTTAAGAGCACACACTGTTCTTACACAGGAATTAGGTTCAGTTCCCAGCACCAATGTGGCAGCTTACA
Organism: Rhynchomys soricoides; assembly: GCA_019843965.1. Lineage (NCBI taxonomy): Eukaryota > Metazoa > Chordata > Mammalia > Rodentia > Muridae > Rhynchomys > Rhynchomys soricoides. The sequence goes on along the minus strand of JADRCH010000119.1, from coordinate 298,167 downwards.
ACCATGTGTAATTCCAATTCCAGGGATTTGGTCTCTGTGGGCATCATGTACACACATGATGCACATTTATACGTATGTAAAGAAAAAAACCAAACCAATTAAATATGTAAAACAAAAATAAATCTTAAAAAGAAAGATTGTCTAAAGTAACACCTATATTAACTTACAATAATTTCACAAGACTATTTTGCTACAATAAAAATAAATCAAAGGGTTATAATTAAGACAAACTGGTTCATCTTGCCCAACGTTAAATATTTATTTATTCTATTTATTAACAATTTCAGGGCCACAGGAAAGTTCAAAGAGTAATATAATATGCAGTTATATGCTCTTCACTTACACATACCAAGTAATACTTTGCTAATATATTTAAACATCTCTGCTTCCGTATCTGTTGTTATCCATCCATCCATCCATCCATCCATCCATCCATCCATCCACTCACTGTGTTTAAATCTCTATCTATCCATTCATCTACTACTCAGGGATGAATCTGAGCCTTTTGAATATATTCTAACATTCATCTCCAATACTTCAATATGAATCATGTAAGAACAAGATTTCCTAACAACTGGGTCAATTATTATTTTTACATAATTAATTCTAAAAAGTAATAGAACATTGATTCGGTATTATTAAGCATATCCCATATTCAGTTGTCCCAATGGTCCTATATCGCAGTGCATGAGGTGCAGGACCTAAATGAAGCTCATAGGCCTTCCATTAAGGCATGAATTCCTTCCAGTGGGAAATGGCATTTGGAAACATAGACCTGGAAGCTCACTGCTCTCACCTGAGCTCACTGCTCTCAGGTCCTCTCAAAAGAACATGCTAGGAGATTTATGTATAATCAGACCATTTCTTGTACTGATTTCTCAAAGCAAAAACACATTTGAAGACTTCAGCATTTACTTTTTGTTGTGATAATACATCATGACCCAGGCAACTGAAAGAAGGAAGATTTACTTTGGCTTCTGGTTCCAGAGGGATAGAAGTTCATCCTGGCAGGGAGTCAGGGCAGCAGCACAGGAAGGAAATGGAAATGGCAACTGGAGAAGAAGCTGAGAGATCACATTCTCAACTACAAGCATGAATCAGATAGCAAACATGACATGGGATGAAGCTATAAACACTCAAAGCCTGCCCCAAAAGGCTTATTTCCTCCAGCAAGACTCTGCCTACTAAGGCTCCACAACCTCTCCAAAAGTACCAAGCGAATCACATTTTCAAATATCAGAGCCTATAGGAAATACTTCTCTCTCTTTATTTATTTTTCATACTTTATTTACATTTCAAATGTTTCCCCCTTTCCAGATCTCCCCTTTGGAACCTCCCTATTTCCTCCCCCCTCCCCCTGCCACTATGGGGGTATTCTCCCACCCACTCTCATCTTCCCTCCTTGGCATTCTCCTCTACTAGGGGAATCTAACACTCTCAGGCCCAAGGGCCTCTCCTCCCCCTGATGGCTAACAAGGCCCTCCTCTGCCACATATGTGGCCTGCACCATGGGTCCCTCCATGTGTATTCTTTGGTTGGTGGATCAGTCTCCAGGAGTATCGGGGAGGGGGTCAGGCCAGTTGCCACTGTTGCTGCCTCCTTGGGGCTGAGGAAATACTTCTCATTCAAACCACCAGAGACATTTAATAGTATTTTATGTCCATACACTATATTAAGCTAAATTGTACTGTATAAACTACTTATTATTCACTAATTCAGTTAGACTCATGCTAAATGACAAATGATAGCAATAATTCTTTCATAACTTGCAACCTCAAGCAAGGGAGCAAGAGTGAGCTCTGCCCCATCAATTGTCACTGCAGCAGTGAGCCCGTGAAAGGTCAGGGCAGCAGGAGAGAGGAGCTACCCGCTATAAACATCAGCGAATTCTGCCAACCAGGCCTTCAGGTTGGTTTTTCAAGATATACTGAAATTTGGACTTAGCTGAAAGATTTCATATGCTCTAAATCTAGCTACAGACAATACTGCTTCTAGTTCATGTTCTATAGTTACAAATTCCTGATCAATGTACCTAGTCTCCCATAAGAAACATAAATATGAAAACAACACAAAATCTGAACCTTCACAAAAGTTTTTGTAGGTATCCACTAAATGCAAAACCCTAGGCTATTAGCCAAACAGGGTAGTACAAATTGAGCCTATAATTTGGGCACTTTAGAGGTTGAGAAAGGAGAACCACAAGTTCTAGGCCAATCTGAGCTGCCTAGAGAGATCCTGTCTCAAGAGAAACAAATAAAATTAAACCTTGTGGGGTGTGTGTGTGTGTGTATAAATATATATATAAATATATATATATATTTATGTATGTATATATATATATTTTTTTCATTTATTCTTTCTATGATTCAGTGCTCTTGGACATTCTTTTTTGTTTTTTGAGACAGGGTTCTCTATGTAGCTCTGGCTGTCCTCTAACTCAGAGATCCACTTGCTTCTGCCTCCTGAGTGCTGGAATGAAGTACCTAGACCATATGCCCAGCATCTCTGGATATTATTAAGATCTATGGCATGCATCCTTGCAGCCTTCACCTAATGGTGAGGTCCCTGGACCTGTCATCTCACCTCATCTTCGTCCATAGTACTACTGTCTTCCCCAATTCACTCAGAAGGTGAGAGAGTGCTAGAAAACAAAACACAAAGTGCTGGCAGGCAACTGTGTGCCCACCCACCAATGATGCCACAGCTCTCATAACATTCTCTTACTTATGAGACAGTCTCGCAGGCCTTCCTTTGTTTTAATTTGTATTATGGGCTTGATCTTTGCTGTCCACGTCTATGTCTAAAGGACAAGGCATCATCTTAGAAAGAAATCATACGTGAGCACAGTATTAGTTATCTATTTTTATCTTCATAGTATATATGGCAAAATAAAAAATAAATTAGAATTTTTATATTTTAAAAGCAGTCAAAATTTCTGTCCACAAAATAAAAAGAATATTACTTTTAAGTTTAGTAATTCATCTCATTTGTAACATAATATAACCACAACTTCTAAAGATGCTGTTCTAATTTAACTGGTTCTTCAACGTTTAGAGCAAAACACAACAGAAAGGTAGGGAACAAAGAACCAAAATTGTAGAAAAGCAAAAGAATTAGATTCTTTTTTTTTTTTTTGGCCTCGAACTCGTGATCCTCCTGCCTCTGCCTCCTTCAGCAAATCCTACCGGCGTGCGCCACCACAACCGGCAAGAATTAGATTCTTGATAGACCTATGGGTCTAATTCAAAGGTGATTTTTCTCAGAATGCAGGAGGAAACACACAGCCTCCTCTGCTGACCTGGGGAAGGAGAGCTCCTCGGTTCCACCTTGCTGTACCCTGGGAGAAGTTAAGATACATCAATTCCCACCTAATTAAAATGTATACATACAATTCTCATATAATAAAATTTAATATGTGGCACATTTCTACAGTGTTTATAGTAGTGAGATGAACTATCGCTAACCACAATGACATGGGTGACTTTTTTTTTTATTTAGGACTATTTATGTATATACATGGACATATATATGCATGTTAACAACAATTGACAAAAACAGAAGCATGATTTGAAAGAGAGCCAATGAGGAACATAGGAGGGGTCAGAGAGAGAAAAGGAAGGGAGAACTGTTGTAATTATATTAATCTGTAAAAGGAAATAAGAGAAACGCTATTCTTATTATTTTGGTATGTTAGAAATATAGAACAGCATCTAAAACAGGAAAAGTATTTGTAATCCTGTCAGAAGAATTCTATACATATGTGCATGCATGGGTGACTTTCAAAACATATTGTTGAATAAAGAAAAGTCAGACACATGAAGAATGTAGACACAGGTGATTTTCAAAACTATATTGTTGGATACAAAAAGATAGACACATGACGAATCTATTATGTGACTGCTTGTGAACAGAGGTCAAAAATAAGCTATGATGCTGAAATTATCTTTGTTGGGGAAGATGAGAGGTGATTTAGATTTCTTGATCAAGAATTAGGATTCATTGAGCTGTACCATTATGTTTAACGCTTTTAATAATTTTAATAAAATATTAAAATACAAAACAAGTCATTGTGTAGGACAAACTGAATTTTGCTCATGACTTTCCTTTTTGTGTGTATGCACTGATAGAATTCAGGCAGAGGGTGGCTGCTCTGGGCACAAGGATTAATAAACTACAGTTCATACTTTCATCCTGCTCTCAATCCATCAAATTAACAGATACATTTACAACTAAAACACAAGTGCATAACAGAGTATGAGCATCTACTCCAAATGAGATGCTGCTGAGAGGGCTGCAGCTCACGTGAGAGGCAAATAGTGGGGTATCTAGGAGTGCTGAGCTGCCTGTGACACCAGACCTGAGGTTAAAAGATGAGGTTTTTACATAAGGGAGGAGAGGATGGACCCCTAATTAAGCTTCCTGACATGTATGAGACACAATTTTTCTATGGTTATAACTGGCTCGATTCTGTGCCATTTCTCTGCAGAATGGGAACAACAGGTGATACTTTTTGACCGGAGAAACGAGATTTCTGCTAACTTACTAGATTATGTTTTGCAAACAGGCTGTTCACAAATCTGCACAAATCATCAGGTGATTGACCAGGACCACCTGTACCAACCGAGTATTTCTCCTTAGGGCCAGTAAAACACCCTTTCTTAAAGGACTGTGTGCTTCAAGGATGTGGGGCTAGGTAATCTTTTGGAGTGGAAAGGGGGGAAATGATTTTCTTCTCAGAGAAAGGCATCTCTTGAATACAGTGAGAACCAAGCTGAGACTCTTGCAAAGGAATGGTGTAGGAATTACCTGACCCTGCTCAGCTATCTATACCACAACAGACACAGGCCCAGGAAGAGTTTGCAGGGCCTGGCTTGCAGTTCCCAAAGATGCCTATTGCAGGATTAAAAGCTTAAAAAAAAAAGTCTTGAGACATCTGCTTAACATAATAGCTTCAGCCATTATGAGAAAACAAAATGACGGCTACTTAGGTACATGTAGTCTCTGGGTAAACACTTACATACTATGGGCATTCTTTACTAAGCTTGATAAATGTTTTATTAGCCTATAAACAGTGAGTGAGTTTTGAAACTAATTTATAGGTATTCATTCATGTTAGAATTTCATAAAGTATCCTCAAATCATGTATTTCTACAGTGACTACAGTTTCAATGGCCAGTTGCCATGAATTATTAAACTCTTTTAAAACTTCCAAATCTTCCAGTAGACGTCTAGAGTTTAGCTAGAAGTTTTGGCTACGATACAAACAATGATGGAAAACATATGAGCAGTAACAAGTTTTAATCTCACTCTTCAGTACTAACATGGACTAATCTGTGGAAGCAGTTTATTCCAGTATCACCCAGGCACAGCCACACGGAGGCTGGTAGGTGGGCTGGATTTTTGTTCTTTTTCTTCTTCTTTTTTTCCCTTTTCTTTAAATGTAACACTTCTTTATCTTTTCTTCTTAAAGAGTCTTGAGGATACTTACATTGCAGTTAAGTAGTACAAGGTGGATAAATTCTACTTTGAAGAAAACTTCTCTCTTCTGACAAGGTATGTTTTCATGTCTGTATTACACGTACCAGTATACAGTTATTTTATTGTTAATACTAAGAAAGCACTAATACTATTAATAAACATTTGTGAGTTATATGGTAAAATTTAAACCGTAAGTGTGTAGTTCCTTAGCACTATTAAAAAAACCTGTGAATTTCATAACTAAAATTACTTTAATTTTATGTCTTATAATAAATTTATTTTAACTATTGTACATTTTTAAAAACAAAGTGAAAAATTTTTACTAATGCTTTATTATGTTAACATGACTGATTTTAAAAAGTAAATAGACAACTTATACAATCTTTTAGGAAAACAATATTACTTTAATAATTACTGTTAATGAAATTTGAACATATTAGATATATTAAATGAAAGTTTTTAACTATGTAAATCTATGATTCTGTTTCTTTAAATGGGTAAATTATTCAAATGTCATTTTTATCTATACCACTGAAAACATGTATTTTTTCTTGATAAACGTCTTATCAATGAAATAGTACTGGGCAATTACAATAGAAGTCAACATAGTTTCAAGAAAGAGTACCCATCAGCAATAGTTTAACCAGGTTTATATTCCATCTGAAAAAAAGAAACTCCTTTTCATAAACCCCATACTTAGACTAACACAGAGATTTCCTTTGTGCTTCCACAAAGTACACTTTTTTTTTAACAAAGTAAACTATTATATCTTAGATTTTTAAAATTAATGAATGTTTTCACTACCTTTCTCCCAATAATCTAAAGAAAACATAGTATTCTTTCATGTTAATGTGTTAGAGGAGTAGCAGCCATGAAAACAGTGGACAGATGTTATAAGGACTGAGTCACAAAGTCACAAAGAACCTGAGGGGTTTCTGTGCATATTATCAATTGCCCTAAAAGTAGCATGCTGTATTATTTTATTTTCTTGTAATCCAACCAAGAATCATTGTGTTGTGAAAGGAAGAAAGATAAAAAAAAGAGAGAAAGAAAGAAAGGAAGAATGAGGGAGCAGATGGAGCACAAGCGCCAGCTCATGTGGAAGCATCCGAGCTGCTGTTTCTCGTTTGGCTTTGGCATGAAGCACTGCAGTGTAGTAGTGGAAAGAATGGAAGCGATGCACTCCTCTGTTACAACTAACCACTGCACTAAAAATGAGTACCCTGATACCTGACCTGAGGCTTGACACAAAACAGACTCACTTTACAAGCACTGCATGAAATCTCAGAAAAGTGGAGAGGCAAGAATGTTTTGCTTTTAAAACAACAGTAAGGTTGCTGAATATAAGAGAAAATATGGTTCCTAAAAAATAAAAACAGCCAAGTCCTTAATTAGAATGTATGTTTCTAAGCTAAAATTAATTAAAGGTGTTGTCTTAAAAAGTATTGTCTATGAACAAATAGTGCAGTGACTAAGTTTCCCAATGAATGCTTAGACATTTATGTTATGTATACAAGGCTGTGCCTTGATCACACCTTCATGTAATCTGTATTCTCTCTGTAAGAGACACAGGACATGTTATGTCACATTTATACCTAGAGCTTATAACATATCTATGAACTGAAATAGTCAAGTTGTCGAGTGGACCTTTAAACATGGGATTTAAAATTACAGTGACTTATTTACCTAATAAGGTTCTGAAAGAAAACAGCATCTCACTTAGACAAGATTTCCATTTCATGTTTGTAGACAGTTCAGTGGTAAACAGGAAGCCTCTGGACTTCTCTGATACATTTTTAGTATTATTACGAAGTCTGAGGGGTTGGTCAAACCTTACCTAGACTTTTTCAGAGGAAAGCTGCTTCACTGTCTACAAGTGACTGTGAAGTGAAAATCTACTCAGAACATGGTTGAAAAAGCTTTAGTAGAGAGGACAGAGGAAGTTGCCTCAGCTCTGCCGCCTCCAGGGAGTGCTGGAAGCCCAAAGCCTCAACTTCCTCCTCCTCTACAGAGTTCCTGGGAATGATGTCTAGAGCTGTCTCTCAGCTCTAAATGGGTCTGATTTATTAGTAACAGTAGGAACACTGGGCTAGTGTTCCCAAGAGTATTCTTATTAAGACAACAACTTGAGACCCAAACCCAAAACTTTCCATGAGTACAAACACTGGCAAAATCGGTCTAAATCAGAAAAATAATGAGGACGAGATATAAATATTTTTTTAAAGTTTTAAAAAACAGCACAATCTGAATGCTGCCAAAACCAATAAGCTTGACTTCGAACTGCTTTCACACGCTTAAAACAACCACCTTAAATAAGAAATAATAAAATAATACTGTTTTGCATTTTTTTCTGAATAATAGAAGGCACTGTTGTACAGTGCTCCCTCTTATGCACTGCAAATAACAGCTGTACAGCTTGACTAACAGAAGTTTAGGATCTTCTCACAGACTTCTTAAATCTATAGCAGAGACCTAGCTAGCAACATCAAAGGACAGTCCCTCAGTATATCAAGATTGGCCTCTGTTTTCTTTACGAGCAACAGAGAACCCAGAAAGGTAAGTATTTTTAAAAATGGCGAACAGAAGATAGAACTTGCTTAGAGAACTATTAAGAGGGAATCTCTGTTTTTAACATAAAGACTTTCGTTAGGAAAGCCATAGGTGGCCAAAGACCTGAAGGTTGTGTGCTTCCTAGAGTACTTTCATTGGCATTTTTAATGTAGCATGGTCCAGACTGTTTAGGAACCTCCACTGAGAGGTAGTTTCATTGAGGTAATAGGCTATGAATACACAGACCTGTACCTCTCACCAGAAAAAAGACAAACTGCTGTTCAGGAGCTGGTTGCCACAACTAATTACCAAGGCTCCTTCCTCCACTCTAACAGGTAAGGCTGAAACTAGCAGGCAGAAGTTTCAATTCATACTTCCACTCATTACAGTTCTGAAAAACGTAAAGAAGTAGTCATAAAAATGCCACTGTAAGAGAGCGGTCAGAAAAGGAGGGACTGCAGCTGATGCTCAGTGAACCTGATGTAGAATGTGGAAGAGAAGCAAGCCCTTCATTGTTCCTCTTCCTGTCTCTCTGCTCCATGTGCGTTCTCCTTACTCTTACCTCCAAATACAACTTGCCCTACCCCATCCTGTTCCTCAGCTTGAACCTCCACTCAGCACTGGGGGAATTACTCTTGAGCTTGCTCAGGCACGTGGGTTAAAGGAATCTCTGTCACCAGCATGTGGAACACATACAAATGAGTCCAGCCCTCAGCTCTACTGCCAGGCCACATGGAAAATCAAGATGTGTGCTTGGCATTCACTCTGGAACTCTAACATAATTCTCTTGTTATATACTTTAAAATTTTCCACAGTTTTCTTAGTTCTATATTTCAAATACCTTAGTGTTAAAATAGTTTTTGTTCTTATACTGGAAGTAAAAGCCCACGTAATGCAGTTCTTACCCTAAAAAGATTTAAACAAAAACAATCAGCCAACTTAATAACCCCCAATTTTCATTTCTAGCAATCTAGAAAATGTGGCTAAGACCTTAACACATTGCCTGACATTGCGGTGTGTGCTTTTATTTAATCCTAGCACTTGGGAGGCAGAAGCAGGTGAATTTCTGTGCATTTGAGGCAAGCCTGGTCTACAAAAGCGAGTCCATAACAGCCAGGGTTCTGCTAAACAGAGAAACTATTATATTTGAGATTTTGGGGCACAGGATGAACAGACAGACATGGTGGGGGTGGGATGGGCTTACTGTTGGCTAATAACAACAACAACAACCAAAAAACCACACCCTGATTGGGTGGGGTGGCACACATCTTTAATCCTAGCACCTAGGAGGCAGAGGCAGAACTATTTCTGAGTTCAAAGTCAGCTTAGTCTATATAGCAAATTCCAGGGCAGACAGGACTACATAATACTCTAAAACAATGAACACAAAAAAACCACCAAAACAAACAAGCAAACAAACAAAAACCACAACTACACAAACAAAACAAACCTCCAACAACAAAACAAACAGAAACAAAAGAAATGCTCACTGAATAATTCTGGAAATCTCAAACTAGGCTTGGCTAAAGACAGGACTTCAAATGATACTACTAATTGTAAGCTTCCAATTGTTAAAGTTAAAAGTAACCGTACATCTGAAAGACAGAGCTGCAATGTATGGATGCAGAAGAGTAAACTAAAGGAGCTGGTGCTGAACTTCAGTTGGCAGAGTGCTTACTTAGTACTCATGGAGACCTGGGCTCATCTCCAGCACCGTACATAGTAGTGTATCCCTGTAATCTTAGCTCTTGGGAGGTGGGGACATGCACACTAGCTGTTCAGTTACATAGAGAATAGCTGTAACTAGGGTCATTCTCAGTTACATAGAGAATCCAAGGTCAGTTTGAGGGTATATGAAACCCTGTCTCAAAACAAACAAACAAACAAACTGAAAAAGTGAGAATCAGTGACAACTTAAGAGTCAGCTAATGACCCAAAGCTAAATTTCTAGAGAAAGAACATTTTGAAGATTGAGGTTAAGTTGATATTAACAGTAAGAAAGAAACCAGGAAAACATAAAAAAGGTGCGAGGTAAACAGATGTAATGGAATCAGTTGTGGTGACTCTTACCTGTAAACAAAGTATTCCAGTTGCAGAGGCAGGAGGGATGACGAGGAGTTCAATGTTAGCCTGGTCTATATTTCAAGTTTTAGGCCAGCCAAAGCTGCTCAGTGAGACCATGTCTCAGAAGACCAAACCAATATTATACATAACAGGTAGGGAAGTGGGTAAGAAGCAGGGATAAGAACAAAAGACTGAAAACCCAGGTAAGGGTTTCTAGATATTTAAGAAGGGAGATCCCAAGGTAGCAAACAGGGTGACAGTTACAGAAACAGGTGATCTTGTCCAATAGAAGCCACTGGGCCCTTATTACCAGCACAATGTCCCCACTGTGGATTCCATAAACCTTGTCAGAAATCACATACTTATGTATGTGTGCATGCAGGTCCTCATGCCTGCACAACAAAGACTTTCCTGACTGCATCATCAGCTCAGCTCTATTCCTGATCTTTAAACTCAGGAAAAGGCAAACTCATATAGATGTTAAAGTTAACTTTTGGGTTCTGGGACACAGTAAACAGTTGACTCAAGGATCAGGTATTTTGAAACTTGGCCAGACATGACTGACAAGAATTCTCTTACTGAGTCACCATTGACACACAATGCAGACCCAGCAGACTTTAAAGTGACTGAAGTTCAGAGACCTTCTGTAGAACCCTCTGCTCTTGACAGTGAGCATATATATTCATGTTGAGACTTGTTTTTACCAATAGACATCACTGGTATATATCTATTTTTGAGGACTTTACTATATTTTTTAAAAATGTCTAAGAATGTATATATTTCATAGGTTGTAGTAGATGCCTATAATCTCAATATTTGGGGCTGATGCAGGAAGATCAACCTACAATGAGCATGAGGCAAACTTGGGGCTTTCAGGGAGACCCTGTTTCAAACCATAAAATAACAGTAAGAATAATTCCCAAACAATGATATGTAAATATATCCATGGGAATATCAGACATCAGATGGTGAACTCATGCTCTGAAGGTTCTCCTTGATATATTCCCATTTGTGTAAGCTTTAACACACACACACACACACACACACACACACACACACACCCCTAAAAAACAGCAAACAGCATAGCATCTACCAGAGACAACTATTCAACCACATAAAACTCAGTGAAATAGTGAACAACAAAAAAATAGTCTGGCTATCAGATGGTCAAGATAAGGTATTAGATAACATCAGATTAGAAATAAAAGATCCCAATGACACTGTGGAAAAAGTTATCAATAACAAGAAAGGGACTGAGTATGACAACAAAGAAGTCAGTAAGGAAAATGTCCACATCTCTAAGGGCCACTGATGATATTCTTGGATAGTGACATAGCAATGGAAGGTGCTAAAATGCTGTTATGACAATTTTAAAATTTACTTTCTAATTATAAAAGAAATATTTATTGCTTATAAAATTAAATAAAAAATAGAAGACAAAACTCTTCAAGGCTGGGGATATGCAGTGGGCAGAATACATGCTCAGCAAGTCCTAAGTTTGATACCTAGCACCACATAAACCAGGTATAGTGCTACAGCCCTGAATCCTAAACCTAGGAGGTGGAGGCAGGAGAACCAGACATTCAAAATCATCCTTGGCTACATAGGGAATTCCAGGCCAGCTTGGGACATGTGAAACTGTATTTAAAAAAAAAAAAAAATTAAAGACTGAATTCAGAGTTCTACCATTGTACTTTATAGTTGACCAGATTTATTTATAAGAGCTATTTTTTATTTAGAAATAGACTAAGTACAGATTTTAAAATATTTGGTTCTTTATTTCACAGAAAATATATTTTAAAGTGTCTTTGAAAACATTTTGTTGGTTAAAATATATTTCACTCAACAAATACATCCTACTTTATGGTTTTCTTTTAACTAATAGAACTGTCTTTAATTTTTTATTATACATTTTAGAATTATTTCTTAAGATGCGGCTATTCTAAAAAAATCAGAATAAAAAGAAAACAAAGGGATCATATTCAGAGAGTATTTCTCTTCTCAAAACTAAATACTTCATTTTAACTTCCTTAACTGAAATTTATCTCAAGATATCATGAGGCCAAGTCTGCACTTCCCAGTAAAATTTTGTCCCAATCTCTCAAGTATTGCTACTATGAACATGTGCCATCATGGCCAGACCCAGCTGTTTAAGTTAACAGAATCACTGAAGCTCCTCCCAGAGCATATGCTGAATTGCTTTCCAAAACATTCTATGTATTTAATCTCACACTATGTAGAAATGGATAAGAATGTCGTTTTGTCATCATTTTACCAACACTAGAAATGTATATAACAAAAGTTGTACCTCTTGAAACTCTAATTTAATATTCAATGTCTACTGAATGCCAGGTTGCACTTGTACACAGGCCAGCATGAAGGAGTATATGATGCTACTGCTTTTGGCTGTGTGCTCTGCCAAACCTTTCCTTAGCCCTTCACACACAGCACTGAAGAACATGATGTTGAAGGATATGGAAGACACAGATGATGATGACAATGATGATGATGATGATGATGACGACAATTCTCTTTTTCCAACCAAAGAGCCAGTGAATCCCTTTTTCCCTTTTGATTTGTTTCCAACATGTCCATTTGGGTGCCAATGTTACTCTCGAGTTGTCCACTGTTCTGATCTAGGTAAGGACTGGAATCTGCTTTGTTTTAAAGAATACTGTTATTCTGAAAGGCTAAGGGCATAAAAAAGCAGTCACTGAACTTTCAAAACTCTCTTCAGGCCCTGTAAAATGGTTTGTTTACACTCACAGGTGGAAGGTGAATGTGGCAGAGCAGGCTTTTAGTTCACACTACTGAGGAAGCCAAGACAGAGGACTAAGTTACAGTACGACTTAGGTAAAATAGAGAGACTCATATAAAAAATAAGGAAAATGAAGTGGTGGTAGATTGCTGCTCACTACCCTGGTTTTGATACTAGAACTGCAAAACAGGCAGAGAAACAGGCAGAGAAATGTTTAGGTGTAGACTACAGCAGACTAATACTTATTTAAAATTCAGAATAAAAAGGGAAAAAAATCCTGATATAGAGGATTTTTCTCTTCTCAAATCTAAGCATTAAAATTTTAATTTCCTTTACCACAATCCAACTCAAAATGTCAAAAGGTTGATCCTGCACTTGCCAGTAAAATTCTACAGTATCAAAATACAGTGCCTGTGCAGAACAATGACATAGAGTCATGTAGACTTCCTGAAATCTTTAGACATTTAAATTCAATGTTCTATTTGTTATCAATAATTTGGGTTTAGAAATTCCTAGAAAAGAAGTGATTGAGCTAAAGTCTACTTAAAATTTATCATTCTTGCTGAGTAACTATACTGTGTTGTTTTTATTGCTGCAACAAAATAACTTATGGGAGGAGCCATTAATTTTGGGTGGCTGCTCATTGCAGCTTACATACTGGCAACCAAGAGGGGAAAGGCAAGACAGAGGAAACAGGGAGAAAGGATGGGGAAGCAAGGGATAAGAGGGAGGAATCAAAGTAAGGAGACAGGACAGAGGCAGACAGAATCAATGCAGTATTAACTATTGTTCTGCTTTCCCCCTCTTTTAATCAGTTTCACCACCAGTCTAGGGAGGGTGTCACCATTCAGGCTGGGTCTTCACCTTGAGTTAATCCTGTCTAAAACTGCCCTTAGATAGACCAAGAGGTACACTTCATAATCTAGTCATGTTAACAATCAAGACTAGTTTCAGGTTAGATACACATATCAATTTGACACCAAAAGAGAACAAGAAGATCATGTGATGTCAAATTTGAAGAGAGGAAATGGAAGAGGGAAATTATGTAATTACATAATAATCTTCAAAAAAGTGTAAAATAACTGTGCACTTTTACCTCATTATGAGATACCAAAGGCAGTCATTACTACTGCAAAGAATGAAGACTAAAAACACAAGGATAGAAAGGTGATGTGAATTAAATCACTTTGTTCTTGAGTTAACATTGTAGGTGATAAATGGAATAATTTATATCTCACATTTACATACTAATCAAGATATTTGAAGGATCTGTAACTAAGAATTACAACCAGTTAGAGGAATTGACCATTTACAGTGAAACAGTAGCAAGTTTTTGTGACTATGAAAATAATCTAGTGTATCTATTTTTCTAATCATAACTTTCTACTTTTTAGTCTATTTATTTATTCATTTACTTACTTATATACAGGGTCCCACTAGGTAGGCCAGGCTGGCCAACAGCTCACAGAGATCTGCCTACCTCAGCCTCTGGAATGCTAGGATTAAAGGTGTATACAATCAATTCATTTCAGTTCTTAAAAAAAAAAAAAAAGATGGTCAAGACCCTTTCAGGTCCAGTTTCTTGTTAACCAGGAAGTCTGCGGAAAAGCTATTTATTATTATTATTATTATTATTATTATTATTAAGCACTGTATAAGCGATTGCTTGTAATCTCCACACAAAGCCAAACATAACCCACCATCATTTATCTCACCTTGGAGCCAGTCAGGTTCAAGATAGACAGATAGATATCGTGTAAAAATAAAAAATTACTTAAAACGATCTTGAGACCTTTCAAAAGAAAAGGTTGTCTTTTTTTTTTTTACAACTGCTAAGTCTGATGTACTTATCACCATGAATTTTAAAAATATATATCTTTACAAGATTACTAATCTCATCTTTAGCATGACCAGCTAGCATCTGTAACATGTTTGTTTGTTTCTCAGGTCTGACATCGGTTCCAAGCAACATTCCATTTGATACTCGAATGGTTGACCTTCAAAATAATAAAATTAAGGAAATTAAAGAAAATGATTTTAAAGGACTCACTTCACTTTATGTAAGAATATATGCTCATATTTTAAAATACTTACTTGAAAATCCTTATCATGGTTAAAATGATTCTTACATTGCATCAGTGTAAAGACATCTTACTTTCCTATGGGTGTCCTACTGCAAAATTCTTGTATTCAGCCAAGTAAGCACTATGTATTTAATTTAATTAATGTTTATAGAATAAGAGCCAGATAAAAGGTTACTGGGATGAAAGCTTAAATGAGTTCATAATCAGATGATTATACTCACTATCCACTAGAATGAGTAAGAAAAGAATTATGGTGAACGTTTGGTGGCCTTTGATCCCAGCACTTAAGAGGCAGCAGTAGATAGATCTCAGGCCAGCCAGAGCTACATAATGAAACCCTGTTTCCAAACAAACAAAAAATAATTATCTACACCAATAATCAACAGACCTGAAGCCACTGACTTAAGATCTCACCACAGTTCTCTAAAGCACAGAATATATTTAGGTGACTAATATATTCATGTAAGTCATCTTTCTCTGATCTTTGTAAAAGGAAAAGAATTTCCCCTTACTATGTCAATAAACATAATTAATATTTTAATTTCCTAACATTGTCTAGGATTTTGAGCCTTATGAGTCTACTGACTTTCCAACTTAATCTGAAATTCAGTTAGGATGAAGAGTCTGAGTGCTTGTTCCCTGACACAGCTGTGGAGGTGTCACTGCTCCCCTCAGCACTGCCTTTGTCTTGCTGAGCTGAGGCTAGGATGTGTCAGAGGAACAGCTCTGGCTCTACACTGTATGTATGGTGGGCCAGAACTACCTCTTCCAGGCCATTTCTCTATACTTCTAGGCTGCTCTGGAGAAAATAAACATGCAGCCTGCTATCCTTAGGGAAAGTAACATTCTAAGAGAAGATAATTCATAATCATTCTAGGTCTTGCATATAGACCTATTTATATATAACAGGAGCCAAGTATAGATTCTGTATCTGGGAGACGTGAGGTCACTTTGCCCCCGTCATCCAGGTCAAAGACACAGCTACTCATTACGTTAGAGGAACACAAAGGGATAACTGGCAAGGCGCTGTACCCAGAGCCTAGAGATTATGTTAACCTTCTCAAAGAACTTGTGCTTAAGGGCTGTACTGCTTGGTAGTTGGCCTCTGACTGCTCTTTTGCCTTTAAGTTAAGAAAGAAAGCAGAGAATTACCAAATAAAATGTAGTTTCCATATATGAAACTTTATATAGAGAACAGTTGACAGTGACGCAATGGATTACACCATAAAGCCACCTAACCCATCCCACTAACATGATATTACAGAAATCTGGAGAAAAGGGAGGTCATTATTTTACCATCAGATATCTGAAAAAGACATTCATATATACATATGTAATTTTAAAAGAGAATGTAGAAATACAAGTGAATGCTTCTACTACCTTTGAAATTACATTAAGCAATCAAAGGAACAACTGTTATTTGATACCAAAGCTATAAAAGTTTCAAATCAGTATAGCATAATTTTTTCTATTTTAGGAGTAGTTCAGGAACTCAGTTGATATGTACTCTCATTTTTCATTGGGAAATGATGTATTAAAAGATGCTAAGAGATTCTTATCCTTCTGTAAAATTTTTAAAGTCAATTTTATATAGTGCATTGTGTTAAGGGTGAATTTCAGGTGTTGGGTGAACCTGGGCACAGCTCTTGGCACTATCAGCTTCTTCTGCAGTAAGGAGGGTGTAATAATGGCATGGATTTTGTAGAGCAGGTTATAAGATTAAATGAGCGAATACATATAATTTGCTATTCAACGACAGGGATTTCATTAACTGTTGATCAGCATCACTCTCAGGCTTGTGTGAGCAGACAGAGCAAATGTGTTAATGTAAACTACCTTCCTTTATAGATTTTACAAGACAAGTTCCATTATGTTACCCAGGCTGGCCTCAAACTCCTGGGCTTAAGTGACTATCCTTTCTAGCTGTCCCAAGTAGGTGTAATGAGAAGCATGTGCCATGGCTACAGGCTAAAGCACTTTCACAAGCAGGTGCTTTATTGTTGAAGTACTGGTAAACTGCATAATTTGAAAAGTTTAATTATACATTATCTTAAATTACTTGTCTTAAAAGAGAATCAAAATGTTTTTGGAATCTCTGTTCTATTTCACACAGAACAATTAGGATCCTTGAACACCCATAGGCTTCCCACTCACTTCTCTGCTGTACCACAAACAGTGACTGCATTTTCCTCTACACTGTTTGTTAGTGATGAATCCTGGCTGCAGGATAGCCAGTTCCTGTGTAAAAGCCAACACAGAGTACAGTGGACCTGGGGTTGCTCCGCCATAATGCCAG
Organism: Rhynchomys soricoides; assembly: GCA_019843965.1. Lineage (NCBI taxonomy): Eukaryota > Metazoa > Chordata > Mammalia > Rodentia > Muridae > Rhynchomys > Rhynchomys soricoides. The sequence goes on along the minus strand of JADRCH010000119.1, from coordinate 280,937 downwards.
GCATTACATCACTCAGCATGTGACAGAGCTAAACAAGAGCTTTACCCCAGTTCTATTACTCATCACTCCTTTCATGTAATTTCAAAATTCCAACAAGTGCATGTCTGGACCAGAAAATCCAACAGCTGCATGTCTTAGCTAGACAACAAATGACAAGACTTAAGTCCTGAGCACCATAGATCTTATTGAGGCATATAATCATTAGGCAAGGCAGCTCTAACCTTCACTTACAGAATAGCAACAGACAACTCGCTTTTCTTCATCATGTCCTCTATGGAATGTAGTACTCAAAGGAAAGCTTGACTTAAGCGCATGGGGTCAAGTGGAAGTCATAAGCTATCTTTGCAATCCACCAAGCTGCAAAAGTCAAACGCTTACCTCATTTCCCTGCTAATTAAAAGAAACACACTTAGTTGTTATCATATATTCAGAAAGGAGCTTGTTTTGCTAGATGTCAGCAACAAACAGTTTCGCCTCTTCTCCTAGGATTAACCTTTCTTAGATGAAAACTTTAACAGCCCTGGTTTGTCAGGAAGGAGGGTGATTAAAGAGAGAAATAAAGGAATCTGTGTGCAGCCAGAGTGTGTGTGCTAAGGAGAAACAGCTCTGAGCAATCTCAGCAAGACGTGTTGAGTCTATTTAGAAACAAAAGGAGGAACTGTGTAGACAACGTTTATAAAAGAGACAAATCTCAATCTGCTACTTGACAGAATCAGATTATTGAGGAACAAAATGTCCTGAAGATGCTAAGAAACCTGCCACCACCCTTGGTAAACGGAAAATTCTTTCTTCTTACTATAGCAGAGGGAAAAGACAGAAGTAAATTATTTCGCAATGTAAATGGTTACTGTGAATGTATTAACAAACAATTCAAAGTTTAAAAAGATTAAGACCATATCTAACTAGTGCCAGTCATTAAAATACCGTACTTTTCTAGCTCAAATAAATATTTTTAAAGCTGAAGTTGTAATTGGTATTGTTAGCTAATATACAAATGATAGAAATTATATTGATTTCCATGACTAATTCTGGTAAAATACCAATAATCAATCCATTCTCTTAAACCAGTGGTTATCAGCCTTCCTAGTGTTGTGACCTTTTAATACAGTTAGTCCTGTTGTGGTAACCAGCAACCATATTGTTGCTGCTTCATATCTATAATTTTGCTACTGTTATGAATCATAATGTAAAAATCTGTATTTTGTGATGGTCTTAGGTGACCCATGTGAAGGGGGTTATGACTCACAGGTTGAGAACCTTTGCTTTAAAGTGTATCTTTCTATACTTTATCTAGGCTCTGATTCTGAACAACAACAAGCTAACAAAGATTCACCCAAAAACCTTTCTAACCACAAAGAAGTTGCGAAGGCTATATTTATCCCACAATCAACTAAGTGAAATCCCACTTAATCTTCCCAAATCATTAGCAGAACTCAGGATCCATGATAATAAAGTTAAGAAAATACAAAAGGACACGTTCAAGGGAATGAACGCTTTACATGTTTTGGGTAAGTTTTCCCAATGAATGGGACATCTTTAAATTATAATTAATGGCCAAATTTGGACTATTAATGTTCCAAGTAATTTCAAAAAATGATATTTGAACCTAATCTATTAATAAACAAATTAAAATATGAAAATTATAGGTCATAAAAGAAAGTTTAGTGGTGCTCTCTCTTTTTCAACAATCTCCTGATATACTTTGCTCTATTTTTAGGAACTGAACCCTAATTAATAAAACCTATGCTATTGCCCTAGCAAATATGCACATTCATGCTTGATGCTTACCATTTATCAACAGATCCTCTTGCTTGACTTTAACAAAATAAATGAAAAAAAAACCCTTATGCTATTAAATTTAAAGGTTGTATTTTAATGTATTGTATAAACTACTCAAACATGATGCACACAATTAATTCTTTTATTATTTGGATTACAAACCTAATTTTGACTATCTTTTTCAAAATTAATATGAAGAATATTTTATTGTACAATTTGAATCTCACTAATTTTATTTGTGATGCCTGTCTTACAACTACGCTATCTCCCCACAATAGTTATTCAAACATCTAAGCACAGTTCATGTCCATACACTTACTTAATTCAGCCGAGTGCCTGGACTTATGAAACAGTCTCTTATTCACATTTCTTTTAAGTTAGGTTAGTATTAATTACATAATTTATAGTTGACATATGCTATTTTAAAAATTAAGAGGTTGACTGGGCCATGGTGGCACACGCCTTTAATCCCAGCACTTAGGAGGCAGAGGCAGGCGGATTTCTGAGTTTGAGGACAGCCTGGTCTACAGAGTGAGTTCCAGGACAGCCAGGGCTACACAGAGAAACCCTGTCTCAAAAAACAAACAAACAAACAAACAAACAAAGGGATGGGGCTAGAGAGGTAGCCTTGTCAGTAAACTACAAACATAAGAACCTGAGTTTGACGCCCAGAACCCACATTAAATGTTGAGCATGGTAGTGTGTGTGCTTGTAATCCCAGCACTGGAGAAGCAGGGATGGGCAGCTACCTAGGGTTCAGTGGCCAGCTAGCCTACTCTACTTGGCAAAAAAACAAAACAAAACAAAAAACAAACCTCTATCTCAACAAACAAACCAATCTAAGGTAATTACTTTATGTCAACTTAAAACACGATGAAAAAAATTGGATAGCATCTTAGGAATGACATCCAAGAATAACCTCTGGCCTCAATGAATGTGTGCACATGCACACAAACTGTTTAAGAGTTAACAAAATGGAAAACACAAATACTCTGAATTATATAAAAAGTGGTTTTTCCCTGCTGCATTATTACTATAAATGGACCAAACCATCATGCTCATGGTACACTGGAAAGCAATGTCATCAACTTAGTGGTTCAAAATAAAGAAACAGAAATAAAAACTTGTTATATATTCCAGTTTACAAAATTCAAAGCAGTGCTTTTCTGAGGCCGACAGAAAGAAGAGTACATATAAGTAGGTATATTCAGTGGAAATGAGTATGAGTAATGAAGGGCACACATCTCCAATATTCTTCAGATGCATCTTTCTGTGTGGTGAGTTTCCATGATAATCAATTTGTGCTAAATCGTGTCATTTCTTTTACAGAAATGAGTGCAAACCCTCTTGATAACAACGGAATAGAACCAGGAGCATTTGAAGGGGTGACAGTATTCCATATCAGGATTGCTGAAGCAAAACTAACCTCAATCCCAAAAGGTTTGTATTTATTTTACTCAAAATATGGTGTTTTAAAAAATATCATCTTTTTTTCTGTCTTGAAAAACAAACAAAAGCACAATCTTTCAATAAGTACACATTGTTATATGATATTATCCGACATTAACTTTTTAACTAATATTTAAAATGTTACAGTATACACTGTCAGAACTACGCTACAATCAGAAATCCCAGAGCCAGTGTATCTGACCAGTATGAAATTTAGTACTTTTCCACATACAAACAGAGAGGGGTACATAATGATCTTTTTGACATTAAACCATAATCTTTTTTCCCCAGTAAGAATAAACACTAAAAAGCAATGAACTTTCTACTTTCCTTCTTTTTTTTTCTTCTGACATTTATTCTTCTAAACCTCTACAGAGGTGGAAAGTTCTGTAAAGAGCAGAGCAGGTTGAATGGGGTGAGACCCTTATCATTATCTGTGCTGCTACAGCTGAGAGGGACAGAGACTGTTAGGCCAGATGGGGGCAGTACTGGCTTTGGCAAGAAGCTTATGTCACAAAGGGCTCTGAGACATCTTCCTAGGGGTATGATGAAGATTAATGTGCTAATACAGGGAAAGACTTGAAGACACTGTGGGCACATAGTACATACCACAACCTTACTAAAAGGAGCCCTGAACCCTCAGTCCTGATTCATAGGACTGAAGCAGGCACTCCAAGAAAAAAGTGTTCCTTCACTGTGCTAGACATCTTACTTCAGAACTTGCCACCTGATGTTTTCTGTGTTGATGACTATCTGGATCAGAGACAACCCACATCAGTAACATTTTTTTTCAATTTCAATATCTACCAGTAAAAATAGCAACTTGTCCCTTTCTACTACTCTGATCCAAAGTGAACAAAACAAAGAATACAAGACAGTGAATATGATATTTTAAATACAAATGAATTTATATGGGGCTGGAGAGAAGGCTCAGCAGTGCTCAGAGCACTGGCTGCTCTTTCAGAGGACCCATGTTTAACTACTAGTTGCCCACAAGGCTGCTTACAACCTCATTCTGGCTTCCCCAGATATCAGGCTTGTATGTGGTACATAGAAATACATGCAGACAAAACATATAGATATAAAATTAAATTAAAAAAAATAAATTATCTTTTCACTTCTTTGGAAGATATATAAAGTAAAAACGGGAAGATCATTTCCCCACAGGAAAGAACTAACTTAATTCATGCCTATACATATAAGTCCCCGTTAGAGCTGAAGTGGTTGTCTAACTACTAGAAACCCAAAATTTGGTAATTTTTATAGCAGCGACCAAAAAAAATTCTACCCAATAGGTCAAATGTACACAGTTCCTTGCATGTAAGCTGGTGTAGAGTACAGAGAAGCCAGAGCAAGGAAGGGAGTGAAGGTGGGGGTGGGGAGAGGGGGACTTGGTGGGTAGGAAGCAGCAGCCTAGCCTGGCAGGATGGGTGATATCAGTGTGTGTGCCCCTCTCCCTCTCCTAAATGTACTCTCATACAAGTTCCTTTAAAAATCAAAGCATATTTTAATTTAATTTTCAGGATTCTTTCAGAGCTTAAGAAATTATGTCTTTACAAAGAAACCAGAATCAAACGTTTCAACTTACTATTCTGTCACTCTCTCTCCAACATTCAAAACTCTTTAAAAAGTTATTCACTAAGATGTGATAGACTGCATGCCAAATTCTATTAGTAACATGGCTTACAGCAGGGTGAAATGTCACACATCCCAGGAGGTCTTACCAGGAAGAAAGTGGAAAAGGTCCTCTTTCCTGTTTGTGTGGGAAATTCTACTGCATAGTCCCATGTGGGAGGGGAGGGTTGGTGGTGGGAATGGCTATTCCTACCCAAAAGCACACTACCATTTGTTAGCAGCAGATGGGCGTTTGCTAGATTCTCACTCTGCATATACCTCTTCTCATGCCTAGCTTAGAGGCTATGGCCCATCTGTTCTCGGGCCACTCACCCTCCTCACGTCCTAAGGACAATGGTCCTCTTAAGTTCATTCAGCTTCCCACTGAGTCTGCTCTTCTCCAACTTCTACAGTCCATCCCACAACAGGCTGACACAGGACATTATCTAGAAACTCCATGTAATGAACTGTCTGTTTCAAGAGAATATTAAGTCTTTGGTGACAGATCCTTTGTCTTAAAACTGAAGGTATCTTACAGTCATTGCAGAAATATAATTAAACTCAGACAGAATTCAAGAAATTAGAATCCTGTTAATTGAGAAAAATCATTTTTTTCTGCTCTCAAGGTTGTTTACTTTTATATTCAAATTAGACCCAGGTATCAAAATCAAAGTCTACTAATAACAATAATATATTTCAATTTCATTCACCAGTTTCTACCATTAATATGGCAAGGAAATATTTCAGCATAATTTGAGAACAGGAAGCTTTTCCAGAAAGATAACTAGAATCACAGGTTGACAAACAATACATTGAAAAATGGCTACCACAGTGAGTCCTCTGGTCAGCTTCTTTCATGCCAGCTACAACTGCAGAGGGTTAGGATCTGGTCACACAGTGTGAAAAGAACAATGTTCATGGGCTGACCATCATGTGCCAGAGCACTGCAGCTGAACTTCTCATATAAAATAACTATTACAAACTGAAAAAGTGCATGCTGCCATGAACTAGGCATCTCAGCAGGGTAACGTTTTGTATAAGAAACAAGAGACTTTTAATAGGTAAGCCTGGGCATTGTATGAGTTTGCCTGAAAGAATTAGGCTTGTCTGCTGTTTTTTCTATAAAAATAATGTCACAAAGTAAATAATCACACAAAATTACCAAGAAAATTCCAGCTAATGAATCCATAAAAAAAGAAAATATGATCCAGTCACCAAAGCCAAGTACAACAGTACACATATACTGCTAGTTATTCTAGAAACTAAGTTAGGACTCTGGCTTGCAACCAAGAATTTGTGGCCAACCTGGGGATGCTAGGTGGACACAATCTCAATCACATTTCCAATTCTTAGTAAAGACCAGATCAAGGTAACAAACTACCAATGCCTAATGCATCAAATGAAGGATGTCCTACCCCATCTTGATCTGAGGGCCAAGTCCCAGAAATAAGAAGGTAGGGTCCTGATAAACAGTATCACCTGGAAGCTGCCAGACAGGTCTAAAAGATCGCAACCAAATCAGTCACTCAAACAAATCAATACAAAGGGAAGGAAATGCAAGAAATAGGCTATTTAAATTTTTGGTGTGTGTTTGTGTGTGTATGTGTGTTGAGTAGTATATTGTTTTTTAAATATTTTATTTTATGTGCATCCATGTCTGTGTGAGGGTGTCAGAATCCCTCCATCTGGAGTTGCAGACAATTGTGAGCTCCCATGTGGGTGCTGGGAATTGAACCTGGGTCCTCTGGAAGAACAGCAGTGCTCTTAACAACTGAGTCATCTCTCCAGTCTTATTTTTTAGACTTTTATTTATTTGTTTGTTTGTTTTTTTCGAGACAGGGTTTCTCTGTGTAGCCCTGGCTGCCCTCAAGAGAACCACCTGCCTCTGCCTCCCGAGTGCTGGGATCAAAGGCATGTGCCACCACTACCCAGCTGTATATTAATTGTTAATACTCAAAATTTGGGACTCAAACTTGGGCCTGCTACTTAGCTTCAATCTCAGTCCATGAGTTGTGTGCTTCTGAGACAGGGTCTAAACGTAATATCCAGGCAGCCCCTGGATTTCAATCTTCCCACCCCAGCTCTCAAATGCTGAGGACATAGGTGTGTGCCATCATATCCCAGGAAGAAGACACTTTAAAACAATGGAAGACAACTTAGGAGAACTGAGGAGAATATTAGAAGATAAAGGACTGCTGTCAATTTTGTAGAATATTGATAAGGTGGCTATGTTTCATCCCGCAGTAGATTTCAGCTCAACTCCCGCCAGAAAGTGAGTGTACAAGCAAGTAAGGGAGGGAGGGAGATGAAGTGGGAACCTGAGGCGAGGTGCTGGAGCAGGACAACACTGTGGTGGTTCGTGGAACACTTTCTAGTTTTGAGTATGGTTGAAAAGTTCCATAGTGAAAGGTGGCTTTGGTTCTTTTGTTTTGCTTTTTAAAGAAAGCATTTGAAGTTCCTGCCTGATTCCACAATCTGAAACTTGGGAAAGTCACTGAAGCCTGGCCTTACTTTGTCTAACATACTTTTCGTTTTAGGCCTACCACCAACTTTACTGGAGCTTCACTTAGATTTTAATAAAATTTCAACTGTGGAACTTGAAGATTTTAAACGATACAAGGAACTGCAAAGGTAAAAATTCTCACTGTCTTCACAGAAGCATGGTAGCATTAATAAGAGAAGGTACAGGGATCCACTTAAGAGAGTGTAAAGGACAAAGAGGGAGAGGACCACAGTTATCACTCCTATGCTAACCCTCCTACATAGGGTTTTGGGAGTTTCAGCAAACTCTTATTAAATCTAACCATAATATATTTTATATCACCTATAGGCTGGGTCTTGGAAACAACAGAATCACAGATATTGAAAACGGAACTTTTGCTAATATACCACGTGTGAGAGAGATACACTTGGAACACAATAAACTAAAAAAAATCCCTTCAGGATTACAGGAGTTGAAATACCTCCAGGTAAAACATTGCACTTGTGTTTGGTAGACATGGGTACTTTAGTTTGTAAAGAAAATACTAGTGTATCTCAAGCAATGATCCAGCAAGCAACACCAAAACTTTAAACATAATGACTCCAGTGTATGGGTAGGGGAGCATGAGGAGAACACTTTCTACAAAGATTCCACTCAAGAAGAATAAGACCCTCCCCCATCTACACTTTTACCTACTGAGGTCACTGTGACAAGCTATTCATTAAGAATAAGACCCTCCCCCATCTACACTTTTACCTACTGAGGTCACTGTGACAAGCTATTCATTAAGAATAAGACCCTCCCCCA
>JADRCH010000119.1:198945-272796 GCA_019843965.1 Rhynchomys soricoides | reverse complement strand
TGAGGTCACTGTGACAAGCTATTCATTAAGAATAAGACCCTCCCCCATCTACACTTTTACCTACTGAGGTCACTGTGACAAGCTATTCATTCATTAAGCAAGCCTCAAGTTGTTGAAGTTTCTCAAGCAGGACTAGTCAGGATACTAAGTAGAATCAATCATGTGGCTTTTGTTCTAGAAACATTCCACAAGGCAAATCAAGAGGGTTTGGATCCAGGCGCTAGGGTAGAATTGGGTATACAGTTCTAAACATTCACACCAGAGAATGAAATTAAGTGGAAAAGTCACTATTTGGAACATGTATTAGTTCTCTCTTAGTTGCTGTGGTAAGACCACAAATAAGGTAACTTATAAAAGACAGTTACTTGGACTTAAGGGGCGACAGGTTAGGCCCATAATGCCTATGATGGCAGGGTGTAACCCATGGCAACAGGTGGCTAGCGCAGCAGCCCAGGGGCCCGTACTCTGATTCACAAGCAGGGGGTAGAGTACACTAGGAATGGTGGGAATCTTTTGAAATCTCAAAGCTCCCCCCTCCCCCCGGAACACACCCCATACAACACACGTTCCTATGTCCTAATCTTCCCCAAATAGCTGCATCACTGGGGACCAACTAGTCAAACATAGAGCCTATGGGGGCCATGCTCACACTACTACAGAGCCTAAGAAGTTCCTATAAAGCTACAGGTGTAGTTCAGAGGTGTGGTGCTTACATAGAATGTGTGACACAATAGGCTCAGTTTTCAGTACCCTCACATTCTAAATAGCTCACATATTGTCATTTCTTACTGGCAGAAGTCACCAAACTGAAAATGGCATTTTGCACACAATTCTGTAACTTTTAGCTTCCCTAGATTCCCATCTACGGCTCTCAGACGGAAAATCCCTATTTCACTTCAATCCAGTTTTGCCATGGTCTTTCCTTATTGTGTAAAAAAGACTTGTCTCTCAAGTAGCAAAGCAAAAATAACTAAGTATTGAGGACTACTTCTACTAAGTACTGAGGACTACTTCTACTAAGTATTGAGGACTACTTCTACTACATTTTTTTCTTGTTCTTTGAGATAGGATCTCATTTCGTAGTCCAGGTTGGTCTCAAAACCACTATGCAGTACAGACATTTTAAAATCTCACAATCCTCCTACCTCATTCAATCTCTTGAATGCCAAGATTAAAGGTGTATATCACCATGCCCAGATTTTCTCCTATCTTTAAGTAAGTTTTATTCTCTGCACTTTGGAGACTCAGTCACTAAAACATGGATGATGCGTGGGTGTGGATCTCGGGCTCTGATATTTCTGTAGCCATGAACACAGCCCAGGTTTCTCCCTCAAGTCATGCCCTATCTTCACCCCAATTTCCACATCTACAGCTCTGCATGACAACCTAGCATTTCACAGTAGACAAAATTTTAATACAGAAAATTAAAGATAAATATCTACAAAGTAAACAAACCCAGGCCTAGCTTGGTTTTACTGTCATTGAGCTTTAATATTATAATACCTTGCTACAGTAGTGAGCAGTGGGAGAAATATAGAGGGATCATATAAACTCTCTTTCACAATATCCTAAGACTGATATAGAAAAGGATGAAGAAACAGTTGAAGACCAAACATAAATATTTTAGTCGACATCTGTGTATATTATTCATGAGCAAGCTCAAATCAATCTTGGCAAAAGAAGCAGAGTACATAGGTAATAGGAATCAATAGCTGTGCCAGCAAGAGGCATATAAATATGGCATAGCAGTGATTGCACGTGTAAGGTGAGAGGACTAGAAGAGAAAGGCAAAGGAGCTAAGATGGCCAGGCTATGTATTCTGGACGGTGACACACTTCTGTGTGACAAAGCCCCCCCCCAAACACACTTTGCATAACACTTAAACTTGACTTGGTACAAGTATTTAACACGTATAAATAAATATACTTATCTTATGGGAAATTACTTTCATATCAATATAAAGAAAACAAATGAAGCTAAAGTGTGGTGGCGCACGCGTTTGATCCCAGCACTGAGGAAGCAGAGGCAGGCTGATCTCTGAGTTTGAGGCCAGCCTGGTCTATAGGTCGAGTTCGAGGACAGCCGAGGCTACACAGAGAAGCCCTGTCTCAACCTCTCCAAAACAAATAAACAAACAAATAAGAAAACAGATGAATAAAGCCATAAATTATAAACAAATGCTGACTATATCCAAGAATAGTTTATATCTGCAGGAGGCTGAAGCCAGAAGATCAAAAGTTTAAGGCTAGTTTTATAATGTAGCAAGATTTTGTCTCAAATAAAAAATAATAAAGATCAGAAGTGTAGCTCAGTGGGAGAATATTTCTTTATCATGCATGAGGCCCATGTTCAAGATTCAACAACTCCAACTATTAATAAAACACCTTTCTTTTTATATTTATTGGGTACTTAAAATTCATTCTTTTTATTTATTCACACAGATAATCTTCCTTCATTATAATTCAATTGCAAAAGTAGGAGTGAATGACTTCTGTCCAACAGTGCCAAAGATGAAGAAATCTTTATACAGTGCAATAAGTTTGTTCAACAACCCAATGAAGTACTGGGAAATACAACCTGCAACATTTCGTTGTGTTCTTGGCAGAATGAGTGTTCAGCTTGGGAATGTTGGAAAATAATAATTAATGACATCCATTAAATAAAATTCAAAAAGGTACACATTTGGGATACTTGAACTGTTCTCGTAATGGTAGTATTACACACATAAGCAAAATTCTATTCCATATGGTCAATGACAAAAAATTTCAACAGAATTTTGCCTAATTATTGATACTCAGAATAAAAGTCTATTGCAGTGTCCCTTTGCACATGAATGATTCTGCATAAATCTTTTGCTTGAACATTCTTTTTTTTCAGCAACAAAAAATGATATTCAGTATTTAATCCTTCATTATCAAGTCAGTTAAACAGAACTGTACTGTAAACAGAATGCTTGACTTAGTAACATTTGTGTCATATCTTTCCTGTTAGGAAAACAAAACTGGCAAGAACAGCATTATGAAGAGTACATATATTTTTAGTATCTCTTTAATAACTTGGATAGTACTGTAATGTTTCCAATAATGTTGGAATACATATAGTTTGACAGAATTGTATCAAAATTCTCAACTCATAATAAAGCTTAAAGTATTCACTATCAACAGATAACATTCATCAGAGTTTGTTTTGGAGCTATAACACATGAATTTCTTTTTTAAATTATTATCTGGTTATAAAATTGTAAAAATATAATGACTGCTAATATAAAATCTGTAATGTGCATTTTATGATCAGTTATATAAGCTTTGAAGAACACAGTAACTGTTAGGTTACATAGTGTTGTTACTTCAACTAGGAATATTTCAGGATATCCGTTTGGAAGAGTATGGACGCCAATCAATTTTATATCAACTTATCTATTCAAATATGCACATTGGGTAATCCCTGGAAACACAGCTAAGGTGACAAAAACTGAAAACTGAACAAAAGTTAAGAGTACTTTCATGTGTTTTTTTTTTTTTTACTCATATTCATTATGAATTAAGTAAAAACTGAAAATAAGGAAAACAGTAAATACTGGTTTTAAATAAAAATGTGTGCTCTGGTTTAATTTGTCTCCCCCAATCAGAAACATACTGTTTTGTTTTTTTTTTCATTAGAAAATATTTTAGTTAGGGTTTTATTGCTGTGAAGAGACACCATAACCATGGTAACTCTTATAAAGGGAAAAACTTAATTGGAGCTGGCTTACAGTTCAGAGGTTTAGTCTGTTATCATCATGCAGGAAGCATAGCAGCATGCAGGCAGACATGGTGTCGGAGGAGCTGAGGGTTCTATACCTTGATTCCCAGGCAGCAGAAGGGGACTGTGTCACCGGACTTAGACTTAGCTTGACATAGGAAACCTCAAAGCCTGCCCCACAGTGACACACTTCCTCCAACAAGGCCACACCTACTCCAACAAGATCACACCTAAGAGTGCCACTCCCTGTGGGCCAAACTCATGAGTCTATGGTAGGGGAACTCCTATTCCAGCACCACAGAAAACTAACTTATTTTAATATGTGTGCCTGAGCACCACCTGCACCCCTGATAAGACAAAAACACTGGAGTCCTTTTTTTTTTTCATACTTTATTTACATTTCAAATGTTTCCCCCTTTCCAGATCTCCCCTTTGGAACCGCCCTATTCCCTCCTCCCTACCCCTGCCACTATGGGAATATTCCCCCACCCACCCACCCACTCTCGTCTTCCCTCCTTGGCATTCTTCTATATTGGGGGATCTAATACCCTCAGGCCCAAGGACCTCTCCTCCCCCTGATGTCTAACAAGACCCTCCTCTGCGGCATATGTGGCCAGCACCATGGGTCCCTCCATGTATATTCTTTGTTTGGTGATTCAGTCTCTGGGAGCATCGAGGGGTCAGGCCAGTTGCCACTGTTGCTCCCTCCATGGGGCTGCAAACTCCCTCAGCTCCTTCAGTCCCTTCTCCAAGTCCTCCATCTGGGACCTCACACTCAGCCTTACGATTGCTGCAAAATGACTCTTGGGTATTTCGAACTTTTGGGCTACTAACCACTTATCAATGAGTATATACCATGTTCATTCCTTTGTGACTGAGTTACCTTGTTCAGGATGATATTTTCAAGTTCCATCCATTTGCCTGCGAATTTCATGAAGTCATTGTTTTTAATAGCTGAGTAGTATTCCACTGTGTAAATGTACCACATTTCTGTATCCATTCCTCTGTTGAGGGACATCTGGGTTGTTTCCAGTTTCTGGCTGGTGGCGCATGCCTTTAATCCCAGCACTTGGGAGGCAGAGGCAGGTGGACTTCTGAGTTCGAGGCCAGCCTGGTCTACAGAGTGAGTTCCAGGACAGCCAGGGCTACACAGAGAACCCCTGTCTGGAAAAACAAAACAAACAAACAAAAACAAACAACAAAACAAACACTACACGGAAACACTGGAGTCCTTAAAACTTGTGTTCTAGATGGTTAAGAGCTATCATGTGGGTGCTGAGAATCAAACTTGGCTCCTCTGGAAGAGCTGCCAGTGCTCGTAACCACTGAGCCATCTTTCCAGCTCCTTATATTTATTTTAAACCAACTCAAAATATAGACTTCAATTTTTTTTTTTTGGTGGAAGCAAAACAATATTATAGATAAGTAATTAAAAAGTGGTGCAAGTCAAACACCAAGGTGAATGGGCAAATAAAATAACATCGTCGTTTTCAAGGCAGGTCACTCAACTTCAGCACCATTGGCATTTTGGACCCTCATTCTTGGAGGGGTGGGGACTGCTATGCAGATTGCACAATGCTTCAGCTCTCGTCTCTACTCCCACAAGTAATCATATCCACTGTGACAATAGACAATTTCTCCAAGTATTGATAAATGTGAACTGTGAGAATGCTGGAAACGACAACAAAATCTCAGCTGGCTGAGAGCAGCTGCTTTAGAGAAATGTACTTGACAACTAAAATGACATAATTTAAGAAACCTAGACTAAAACAGCTGCTTTGTAAAAACTGTAGAGAGGAACACAGGGAGAACCAATAACAAAGGCTTATCACTAGCGTAAGTGGTACAGAAACAGGAGTGTAGGACTTTGAGTAGGATATCCAGTCTCATGTATAGTCTGGAGCAGGCCACCCCCTCAGGGTCGGCTTCTTCATCTGCACACAACACGGATGTGACAGCAGAAACCAATAGAGTTGTTGTGATTACTAAACAAAAGTGTATGTGGAATCTTTTTTTTCTTTTTTTAAAGATTTATTTTACACATGTGAGTACACTGTTGCTGTCTTCAGACAAACCAGAAGAGGGCATCGGATCCTATTACAGATGGTTGTGAGCCACCACGTGGTTGCTGGGAATTGAACTCAGGACCTCTGGAAGAGCAGCCAGTGTTCTTAACCCTTGAGCCATCTCTTCAGCCCGCGTGAAATGCTTTGTAAATCATAAATGTTCATAAAACATAAACATCTATTACTGAACTAAAAATGAGAAACACTAAGATATGAATTCCTTAAAAATAAAATACGATAAGAACAATTGTTCTAAAATTAAAGGTTTAATGATTTTTTTTTTTTAATCTTTCTTATGTGTATGTGTAGGTACCTTGTGCGTAAGGTACCTGTGGAGTGCAGAAGAGCATGTCAGATCCCTCCTGAAACAAAAGTTTCAGGCAGTCAGTTGTTATCTGCTCAAAATGGGTGCTAAGAACTAATTTCAGTCCTCCGGAAGAGCTCTCAGCACTCTTAACCACTGAGCTATGTTTCAAGCCCTTCCAAAATTAAAACATTTTAATGTTCCAGCCATTTCAATGAAATGTTTTTCTACAATCTAAGCAGTAATATATAGCACTAATAAGAAGATATGTAAGTCAAATATTTGATGATGTTGGAAACATTCAGGTCTTCAAGTTAGTAATTAAATATGGCAATACCAAGATCAGAGTCATGTCAACAGGTACGTCTACAATGAAGGCTGTGCAGTTTAAAGAGCGAGCAATGTTTTTCTAAAAGGAAAATACAGAAGAAAAAAAATGTAATGGTGGAAATGATTCCTGAATCCTCGCAGTTAACTTGGCGCAGTCAATGTTATTGTTTCCTGCTTCACAACTGTTAGTAATTTTGGTTTACATTCATGAAATCAAATTATTAATAAAGCCTGAAGCTGCCAGAACTGCACTGTTTTCTGCCATAAACACATTTAAATGGTAAATATAAAATGTTGCCCCTTGAGATCCATCACAGACCGAAACAAGTGAGTTACTACACAAGGCTAATGAAGGTGAAGGGGCAATGATCCAGGTCACTTTCTGCCTGGACAGGCAGGCATAGCCCCGAAAGAAAAATGTTCAGTTTCAATGCAGGGATGTTGTTCCCTTTGCCTTTTTACTGAGAATTTATAACAGAAGCAAAGTAAATGAAACAATATAATGAACTTCTGTGTATTTCTCATAGTTTTAACAATTCAATGATTCATAACTAAAAATTTGTATACACTAATTCTTACTATTTTACTAAATTTGAAAGAATATTTACATATAGTATAATCCAATCATTTCAAATACATAATTCAATGGTCTTCACAATATTTTGAGTTCTTCAACTACCACCTCAACTTTTTAAAAAAATTTAAAAGATTTATTTTATGTATATGAGTACACTGCAGCTGTCTTCAGACACACCAGAAAAGCATATCAGAGCCCATCACAGATGGTTGTGAGCCACCATGTTGTTGCTGGGAATTGAACTCAGGACCTCAGTCAGTGCTCTTAACCACTGAGCTATCTCTCCAACCTCCGCTCCCCCCAGCAACTACCACTACAAATCAATGGTGGAACATTCTTATCATTGCCAACACAACCCATGTATCTACTTATATACTACTTTTCTTATTCTCTGGCAAATCTACTTTTTTCTCTGTGTATAGACCTAATCTGGACATTTAATATGAGCAGAATAAAATGGCGGCCACTTCTTCACTGAACAGGTTTTTTGAGGTTTATCTACCGGAAGTCCATTGTTTCTATTGTCGAGCACTATTTATTGAAAGTATATACAATATTTATGGATTCAATGGTTGGTGGGCAATTGTGTCATTCCCAGTTTTTGACTATTATGAAAAATGTTGTTATGAAAACTTGTATACAAATTTCCAAGAGGAGTCCATGTAAGCATAATATTATTGTGCACGGTGTAAGGATTATCCTTTTTTTATTCAAATGCTGATTTCTCTGCTCCCTGTCTGGTTGCAATCCAGACATGGCACTGCAATGCATGTTCTATGTATCTTCTGCCTGAATGTTGTGTATACATTGCTCCCATTTATTCTCTGTCAATAAGCTGAACAGCTAATGGCAAAGCAGAAAAGGGAATGAGGTTGAACTTTGGATCCTAGGCAGGGTTGGAAAGCAAGAGTGAGAGCAAGGTATTAGCTGTGAGGAGAGGATCCAGGTGCCACCATGGGAACACTCCTAGGGTAGAGAGAGCTAGACCAATGCTAGAATGCTAGTATCTCAGGGATTGTGGCTGGGATGTAGCCAGATTAGCTTAGAGGAATAGAATATATTAATAACTGCTCAGTTATTGTGCCATGAAGCTATTAAATAAATCTTATAGTCTTTGTCTTACTTATTTGGGAGTTAGCTGGAATAGAGAAAAGATTATCACTTTTAAGATTAAAATAATAGATGCATGTTTTCATATATCCAGGAATATTTAGCACAGTATCCTTTTGAGAGATGCCAGACTGTTTTCCAGGTGGACATGTGGCTTTATGTTTCCACACTGCTAACATACCAAGTTGGGTTCCAGTGCACTGTGTGAGGTAAAGTTTCAAAGTCAAACCTGGGTTTGTACAGAGGCAGCATCAGGCTAGCATGAGATGGATCCATATTACTACATACAGCAGTTCATTACTTACTGCTCTACAGGGTACACCTAGGGACTTGCATATCTTAGGCAAGTTCTCCACTGCTGATGTATACATACCCATTTCCATTCTAGTGTTTTGTTTTGAGCAGTCTTTCACTAGGTTGTCCAGGGTTGGCTGAACTCATTTTGTAGGTAAGCTTGACTTCAAATTTAGTTTATAATAATGTTTATTATCCACTTCAGATTCGTGTTCTCCTTTGTGTCAAGATTTTGTCTGCTAAGAAATGCTAACAAGAGTAGCATGTAAGAAGTAGATGGATATAACACACGTCGTCCAAGTTGTAGTGCAGTTGTAACTGCATTTTGAGATGGGGATGGACATGGCTTGAGATAGCGACCAGGCTGTGCTTGTAAAGCCCAACCTACTCTGTATTCGAGAGTATGCAAAGTCCACTTGAGCACACATTCTATGGCAACCCTCTCTTAGCAAGAGCCAGCCAGGCTACAAAGCAGAGTCAAGGCACACATAGAAAACCTAAGACATCCTGCAGAAAATATAGAACCTAGTCATTCTGTTTGTCTCCATGTTTCATTCCTGCAGATTAAGCCAGAAATAAAGCTTTAAAAATATTATCTTGCTGACCCATATGGAAATTTCCCAAGCTTGCTGTAACCACAATAAATACCCAGCACCCTTAGACTCGAGGCTCTCACTTCTGACCTACTGTTATGTTATGGTGAGAGTCCTTGTTTGTAAGTTCATAATAAAGACCCTTATGTGTTTATATTGAAACTGGCTCCTCAAGGGTCTTTGGAGTCCCTGAGACTTGGGCATGACATGCTCATATCTGTAGAAGTAGTAAAGCTCAAGATTCACACCAGAACATAGTGTAAACCTGGACTTAGTCCCTCAGACTTCCTGCCTTAGTCTCCTGAGTAGCTAGAATTACAGCAACATTGTCATCAACATATACTTAATCTCTTTATATTGCTGAATAGTATTCCACTGTATACATCTTAGTGTACTTATCCTTTATAATGTTGAGGACCACTTGAGCTTGTACTGTCGGGCGTAACCCAGAGAATGTGAGTGTAAGGCGAGGAAAGTGACTGACACAGGGCTACAGCCCAGCAGGCGAGGAAAGTGACTGACACAGGGCTACAGCCCAGCCTCGGTTTTTCATTATTATGACGCAGCTGCTACAATTATGAAGTGGCACAAACCATTTAGGGGCGAATGTACTTATTTCCATATGTACCCGAGAGCAGAAAAGTTGGCTTATAGGATATTTAGTGCCACACTGACTACTCCTCCAGAGGTCCTGAGATCAGTTCCCAGCAACCACATGGTGGGCTCACAATCATCTGTAATGGGATCTCAGGCCCTCTTCTGGTGTCTCTGAAGACAGCTACAGTGAACTCATATATGTAAAATAATCTTTAAAAAAAATCTCTGAGGATATTTAGTGCCAAAAGTTTTCTACAATTGCAATAATTTACATTCTTACCAATAATGTTTAAATGATTCTTTCCTTCTCAACCTTATCTATAATTGGTAGCTAGTCCTTTTAATTGTAGCCTGTCCACTGGGTAACTAGTACAATTTTCCTGTGGTTTTAATTTGCGTTTCTCTGAAGACCAAAGACATTAAATATTTTTCATATGAAGGCTTGTCAAGTGGATAGCTTATTTTCTCAAATTCTTATTCTTTGACATACATTAAAAAGAGCACTTTCCTTGAATGTGACTTACAAGAGTGATAAAATACAGGTATGGATCTGCTAAGCATTAAGAATATACTGCCCTAACCTATGGATTTGATTTGATTTCTTATATTACATATTTATTTTCTTACTTAATTTTTATTTTATACAAATGCATTTTTTGCCTGGTACAAGAAGAGTCCTGAAGAAGGCCAAAGATCTCCTGGAATTACAGTTTCAGACAGCCGTTAGCTGCCATGTGGGTTCTGAGATTTGAGACCAGGTGCTCTCTAGATGTGTAGCTGTTTTGATTTTATTTTATTTTAAAAAAACACATGGCCGGGCAGTGGTGGTGCACGCCTTTAATCCCAGCACTCGGGAGGCAGAGGCAGGCGGATTTCTGAGTTTGAGGCCAGCCTGGTCTACAGAGTGAGTTCCAGGACAGCCAGGGATACACAGAGAAACCCTGTCTCGAAAAAACCAAAACCAAAAAAAAAAAAAAAACAACCAACCAACAAACAAAAGAAATCCCCAAAACCCAATATATGAATAGTATTTTTAAAATATCACTATGCAAGTTGATACAACCTCTCTGGAAATCAGTTTGGAGGACCCTCAGAAAAATGAACATAATACTACCTGAGGACCCAGCTATTCCACTCCTGGGCATATACCCAGAAGATTCTCCAACATGTAATAAAGACACATGTTCCACTAGGTTCATAGCAGCCATATTTATAATAGCCAGAAGCTGGAATCAACCCAGATGTCCCTCAACAGAGGAATGGATACAGAAAATGTGGTACATTTACACAATGGAATACTACTCAGCTATTAAAAACAATGACTTCATGAAATTTGCAGACAAATGGATGGAACTTGAAAATATCATCCTGAGCAAGGTAACGTAGTCACAAAAGAATGAACATGGTATGTACTCACTGTTAAGTGGTTATTAGCCCAAAAGTTCGAAATACCCAAGAGTCACTTCACAGCAACAGTAGGGCGGAGTGGGAGGTCCCAGATGGAGGACTTGGAGAAGGGACTGAAGGAGCTGAGGGAGTTTGCAGCCCCAGAAAGGCAGCAACAGTGGCAACTGGCCTAACCCCCGATAGTCCTGGAGACTGATCCACCAACCAAAGAATACACAAGGAGGGATCCATGGTGCTGGCCACATATGCAGCAGAGGAGGGTCTTATTAGACATCAGGGCGAGGAGAGGCCCTTGGGCCTGAGGGTATTAGATCCCCCAGTATAGGAGAATGCCAAGGAGGGAAGATGAGAGTGGATGGGGGAATACCCCAATAGAGGCAGGGGAGGGGGGAGGGAATAGGGAGGTTCTAAAGGGGAGATCTGGAAAGGGGAAAACATTTGAAATGTAAATAAAGTAGAAAAAAAAGAAACAAAACAAAAAAGGAAGTGGGAAAAAAAAAAGTGAAGCAAAGCTTACTAACCCAGGGTGCTTAAATCTTTAGTACTTCGTAGATGAAGATATTTGCACGATATATCAAGCTCTATATCTGCTGTTTAAAAACTTACCATTTTTAATTTTGTTATGTACCTGTTTTACCTGAATGTACATTTGTACATCACTTTTCTACATAATGTCTGCAGAGGCCTAAAGAGGGCATTGGATTTCTGTAATAGAGTTATAGATAGTGGTGATCCCTCATCCTGTTGCTGGGAATGGAATCCAGGACCTCTGGAAGAGCAGTCAGTGCTTAACCACTGAGCCATCTCTCCAGCCCCTACACTCATTATTTTTGCTTTCTGTTCTATATGCTATAACTTCTGAAAAAAGTAAAAGTTTCCGACTTGAGCAAAAAAAACAAACAAACAAACAAACCAAAAGAAACCCCAAAAACACAATATATGAATAGTATTTTTAAAACATCACTAATAAACACTCATTACAAAAAGAGTTTTCTCATGAAATTTCGCACATGTTCATCATGTAATGAATGGTATCTTATGAACAAACTTCTTATCTGTAACGGTGTTCACTGACTGAAAATGAAAACACAACATACCCAAACTTATGGGTGCAATGAAGGCAGTTCTAAGAGGCAAATTCACATATTAATAATTTAATGAAATACTTGAAAGCTCTAGAAAACAAAACAATAGTCAAAAATGTAAATGAGAAGAAATTATCAAATTTAGGGATCAAATCAATGATCAAAACCACTACCACCAAAAACAAAATACAAAGAATCAGAAATGCAGAGTTGGTTCTTTGAGAAAAATCAATAAGACTGATGAACTCTTATCCAGATTAACCAAAAGATATAGAGTGAAGATCCAAACTAATAAAATTGTGCAGATGAGAAGAAAAGCCTAACAACAGAAATCCAAAAAAAAAAACATAAGAATATAGGCTAAAATCTGTGACCTATGCCAAACTAGAAAACCTAAAAGAAATGTATGAATTTCTTGACCACCAAAGTAAAATCAAGATGAAACAATTTAAACAGACTAATAACCTCTAGTTAAAGAGAAATAGAAATTTTAAAAATCATCTGACCAAAAATCCCCATGGCCAGATGGATTCACTGCAGAATTCTACCAGACCTTCAGAGAACTAATACCATTATTTCTTAAATGAATGAGAAAAATAGAAATGGAAGGAACATTTCCTAATTCTTTTTTTTTTTTTTGGTTTTTCGAGACAGGCTTTCTCTGTGTAGCCCTGGCTGTCCTGGAACTCACTCTGTAGACCAGGCTGGCCTCGAACTCAGAAATCCACCTGTCTCTACCTCCCGAGTGCTGGGATTAAAGGAGTGCGCCACCACTGCCAGGCTCTAATTCTTTTTTTGAAGTTACTATTACCCTGATTTTTTTTTTTAAAAAAGACAATAACAACAAAAAAGAAAATATGGAGCAATTTCCCTCATGAATATACATGCAAATATTCTCTATAAAATATTTGCAAACCAAATCTAAGAATACATTAAAAGGACTATTCCGTATGGCCAAATAGGCTTGATCCTGGAGATGTAGGGATTGTTCAACATATGAACATTGATAAATGTAATATACCACATAAACAGACTAAAAGACAAAAGCACATGATCACCTCATTAGATATAGAAAGGCCTTTGAAAAAAATCCATCCCTTCATGTTAAAACAGAGTGGAAATAAAACTCAAAAAAAAATAAATAAATTAATAAAAAAAGCAAGTTATACCAACCCACAACAACCTAAATGGGAGAGAACTCAAAGAATTTCCACTAAAATCCAAAACAAGACAAGAATGTCCACCCTATCCATACTTATTCAGTATAGTATAGCTTGAAATCTTAGCTACAGCAATGAGACAACTGAAGATCAAGGGAAACATGAGAGGAAGTAGTCAAAGTCTCTTTATTTGCAGATGATATGATCTTATATATTCCAAAAAGTCCATGAAGAAACTTCTAAAGCTGATAAAATTTTCAGCAAAGTAACAGGATACAAAATTAGCACAGACAACTCAATAGCCTTTCTTTATATAAATGAAAAATAGATTGAGAACTACGCCAGGGAAACAATACCTTTCACAATAGCCTCAATTTAAAAAAAAAAAAAAAAAAGTGTGTATCCTGAGCACCAGGATTAAAGGCATGTGCCACAGGGTCTTGTCAATTCTCCATTCTCAGAAAACATAATTATCACATCAAAAAATTAATTCCTGAGGCTGGAGAGATGGCTCAGCGGTTAAAAACACTCTTCCAGAGGTCCTGAGTTCCATTCCCAGCAACCACACGGTAGCTCACAACCATCTGTAATTAATGGGATCCAATGCCCTCTTCTGGTGTGTCTGAAGAGATGGACACTGTACTCACATACATAAAATCAATCAGTCAATCTTTAAAAAAATTAATTTCTTAATATTGGGCTGGCCATGGTAGCATACACCTTTTATCCCAGCACTCAGGAGGCAAAGGCAAGCAGATCTTTGTGAGTTCGAGCCCAGCCTGCTCTACAAAGCAAGTTACAAGATAGCCAGAGCTGTCCAAACTCTGTTTGGAAAAAACAAATTAATGAATTAATTAATTTAATCAAACCCAGTAACTGCTCAAAGTTCCAACTATTTAAACTTGTGTAGTTACTTAGTTGTCTGCATGCACACACACAGATATACATGGAGATTTTGGATGCCTTGCTCTATCACTCTATGCTCTATTTTCTCATTGAACTTGGAGGTAGACTAGTAGTCAGCAAGCCTCAGCCATCCTCCTGTCTCTAGCCACAAAGCATTATTTTTTTATAGGCTGGCGCACAGGTAGACCTTTTATGTCTGTGCTAGGGACTCAAATTCAAGCCCTCACGTTCGTACGTCAGGTGTACACCATCACCCCAGCCCCTGTTGTTGTTTAATTTTAATTTTAACTTTGCACTGCCGACACTGGCCTTGGTCTCCTCAGCGCTGAGACTGCAGGTTCCGCCAACATAGATATCACTTTTTTTTAGACCTATGCATTTCCCATTTATCTTTTCTTCAGTACTTAAGTGAGAGGAAAACCCAGGCTATTTGTCCAACTTATTTCTCACAGTCTGGTTTTGCTAACTGTATACTAGTAGCATCATTTCACCTACTCTTCTGTCTTCTGTGTTTTCTATGTTTTATGTTTCCTGTAAACAAGTAGCTGAATCTGCACTGTTGAAAAACAAAACTTTTAATAACAGTTATTATTCAAAGGAAATGGTGTAAAGATGATTTGAGTGTCACCAGCAGCAGAGGGCACTGCCTGATACTGCTGTGTCAAGAAGGACTCCACCCTAAGGCCTCCACTTAGGCTTGCCCAGGCTCTTGATTTACACTGCAGAAAGAGTATCAGGATGAAGCAAAGCTGGGGTTTAAGAAGGAAAAATACAGCACCCACTTTTTACTTAAGCATGGAATGTGTGTGGGGGTGTCTCAATAGTTACATATATGACTTTGCAGTTAAAACTCATAAAAAGCATAATTTATAATATAGTTCAGAGGTAAAGCAAAATTTAAAAAATTATGTGAAAACTATGAGCTCTTTAATTTATTTTTATCTTAATGAATTTCCAGCTGGGTCACTTGGGAGGTACAGGCAGGAAGGTAAGGAGCTCATTCTTGGCTACACAGGAATTCTGAGGCCAGCCTGGGCTGACAAAGCACCCCATATGTGGTTTTTTTTTTTTTTTTTTCTTTAAGGCATTACACATTGTTTAGGTTCGTGAAGAAAGGAGTGCTGATGGGGTCAAACTCAAAAGGACCTGTAAGGCTTTGGCCCCATATCTGGCTTATCAACTGCTTTAAGAATCTTGTCTTCTGTACTGCTTAGAAAAGGTTAGTATCTCCATGAAGGCAAGTTCTATAGCAGTTTCAAGTTGGTGAGTTGTACTGAAATTCTTGAACCTTGGCCAGCAAGAAATGTAAACCAATCTTTGGGGGTTCCCGTGTTTTTTCTGTCACTCTACTCTGCCCCCATTAAATATATTATAGATTAACAAACTTTTACAACTAAAAGCACCATATAATTGATATGTAGATTAAAAAGAGATCACTACTAGCATATGAGGCTTCTTTCTGGTCAGTAGTACTTCAGAGGGCTGTCTTTATTGTTTAGATATACTACTGTTGAATTTTTATATAATCATATCCACACTTAATAGTATAAAACTGGATGCCAATCTCTGACTCATGCAAAAAATACTGTAGTCTAGACCCTGAGTTCTATCTAAATTTCTGACTCACAAACAAGACATCATTGAATTTCTTGTATAGGAAACATCAACATTTATAAGTTGTTTCAACACTAGACAATTAAGCTAGTGGTCTAGGCTGTTTTATCTACCAAGAGGGCAGCATCTCAGCTCAGGAAGTCCCTGCCATGTTCTACTGCAAGTAGGTTCCCCTAGCACCCGTCCTATTGATGATACATTCTGCTAGCCACTTAAGATACTGATACCAAAGCAAAGTGTAGTAATTCTTTAATTTACTTGGAGGAAAGATGGTATTTCCATCTTCTATAGGAGGTTAAAGACAATTATATATAGTTATTTTAATTGCCAGTGAAAATTCTAGTATGCAATGGAAAGAGACTCATGAGGACCCCTAACGGAGATGCTATGCATAGTTGATGACATCTAGAGAAGAGTCAGTTTGAAGGATGTGCATCTCAGTATGTTAACTACACTGCAGTAGATGGAGTCACTCCCAAAGGATATGGAGACACAAATTGGAGTGGGTAGGTTACTGGAGAAGAGAGAGGGTTGGGGAACACAAAGTTGCCGAGAGGGGTGAGTGGAGTGGACATGGGAGTGTTAAGGTAAAAAGTTGGGACTGAATGATTCAATACATTGTATGAAGTTCCCAAACAACAACAAAAAGTGGTCCTATATAAAGTAATAAGGGGGGGGAAAGGTTGGAGAAGAAAACATGTGACTATGAGACCAGTCAAGGCCCTCCTGAGAATAAGTGGATATAGTAACAAAACCTGAAAGACCAGAAGATCTTCAGAGTTAGTATGCAGAGGACCTCCCTGCATGTCCATTCTGGGAGTGAAGGAAGGACGAGCACTTAGGTTAGAGGCTCTTGGGTTTTCCTAGCAACTGAAGTACTTGTTATTAGTTCTCAGATTCTTGCTTTTGGAATTTGTCTCCCCATGTTTAGGGTGTAGTGATCTTAGGCCCAAGAATTTTAACAAGAAGCTCCACTAACTCTAAAGGAGCTGGACTGTCTGCTTCAGGAGGATCTAATTTAGAGAGTTCCAATTTTGCCTTATGTAAGAGAGGATGAGGCTGGAGTGGGGGAACTGTTTGCAGAAAAAGTAAATGTTGAAGGAAAAGAAAGCTTACAAAAGAGTTTGTTTCTCAGAGCCCCGTCAAGGAGAATACAGAGTAGGTGGTGAGCCATGTTTGCCCAGGAAAATGTGGCACTTGGTGTGTGGGCTGGTACTATAGCCATCCAACTGGGCCATCTGAAAGAGCTCACTTATTAGATAGATTTTCCCTGCAGCTTGGCTCCAAGCCAGTGAAGTATGTGTAACTCCAGCTACTAGGGAAACTGGCAGGAGAGCTGCTTGCACTATAGGGTTTGAAGCTAGTCTAGACAACATGGCAAGAATTTTGTTTTTAAAACCAACAAAATAAATAGTATGATTCCACTTACAGCACTGGAAGGTGGATCCTTCCAAGTACATGTCTACCAAGATGCTGGTACTGGCTATCCAACTGTTACAAAGGCAAACATTTCATTGAAACTGGCTTACGACTTCAGAGGTTCAGTCCATTATCATCATGGTGGGAAGTATGGAATTGTGCAGGCAGACATGGTGCTGGAAAAGGAGCCAAGAGTTCTATATCTTGATCTGAAGGCAGGCAGGAGGAGGCTGTCTTTAAACACTGAGCAGAGCTTGAACATGGGAGACCTCAAAGCTCACCTCCATAGTGACACACTTCCTCTAAAAAGGCCACACCTACTCCAACAAGGGCACAATTCCTAATGGTTTATAGTACCACTCCCTATGGCCTAAGTATTCAAACATATGAGTCTATGGGGGTCATACCTATTCAAACCACCACCCTCTAAGGACACCTGTGTTCTTGATCTGTATGCTTAGCTGGTGCCATGTTAGTCTCTCCCTTCTGACACTGACTTGGCTTACTCCCACACAATACTTATTCTGATCTAAATGTCTGTTATCTAAAACAGTATTGCATCCTTCTTTTTTTTTTTTTTTTAAAGCAATTTTAAGTTCATTGCAAAACTGAGATGCTGAAGGTACAGATCTTCCCACATCCCTCTCTTTGCAAAGAGCTTCTTTTCTTTCTGGTGCTTCTCAGTGTCCCAGGTCCATCTTATACGTTCCCTGTCCCAGTTCCTCTAGATCAGTACTTTCCCCTATGAACAACCCTGGTTCCTTTTTACTTAGAATGGTGTTTGAACCCAAGATCTGGTTGCCAGCTCATTGCTACAAGGGCATATTTAATTACATGTCCTGGCAACTTCAAAGCAAAGCTGTGTATACATGTATTCTAACCTATGTATATATACATGTCTATAAAAAATGTATAGTCATTTGTACGTGCATTCACCTTACCGTGAGCTCTTACTGTTGTGTCACACTAATTCGTCGACCACTCGAGCTGGTTTTCCCTTGCTTACCTTTAACATCCCATCCC
Source organism: Rhynchomys soricoides (assembly GCA_019843965.1). NCBI lineage: Eukaryota > Metazoa > Chordata > Mammalia > Rodentia > Muridae > Rhynchomys > Rhynchomys soricoides. Next base: position 254,570 of record JADRCH010000119.1, on the reverse strand, counting down.
ATCAGCGCAGTACTTGGCTCCCACCACCCACCACAGGGTAATAAGTTCACTGTTCCACCCCAGCTCCCAGACAGCAGGAGCAGAGCTGCCTGTCTGCACTCCTCTACCTCATTTGTCTTCATCTTTTACCTTGATTTCTTCTCTGCTGTACTCCGACCACTCAATAAACTTTTATTTTCTACTTATCTCTTCTATGACAAGAAGAGTCTCACTGCTGAGTCCTCAATTTTAAACTACTTTATACATAGTAGTTGTTTAATTTTTTTAAAGAGCTGAACAATGAACGAATAAATGAGAAAAATTGCCTATTAATTAGCTGAACCAGGAGGGCTCTCCCTAGCCAGTACTAGTATGCTATTCAGCTTTGAGATGCTATGTCTGTTTCAATAAAATCATAAATCTAGCATATGATTTAGATTTTTTTAAACCAATTCATCTGACCTCTCTCCTCATTTGGTACAATAAAGTCACCTAAGAAATCAGTGATCAGAAACTTGCACCTGTCCTAACCACTACCGCCTTCATTTTCAGTCACTGCCAACTGAAACGTCACATACACTGCTAAACTAGCTTAAAATTTCTAGAAACATTTTTGTTTTGGGAACAGGGGTTCTTTGTGTAGGTCTGGCTGTCCTGTAGACCAGGCTGTCCTGGAACTCAGAGATCTGCTTGCCTCCACTATCCAAGTGTTGGGATTGAAGGTGTGCATCACCAGTTCCGGCTTCTAGACTTTTAAAAATGTGCTCTAGCTATCTAGTGACATACTTTCCCACCTAATCTAGAAACAAGAACAATAGAATCTCTATTTTAAGACCATAACATACAGTTATAAAGAATTACATTTAAAATTAAGTGGTTGATTTTAACTTAATTTTTTAAAAGAATGATTAAGGGGACTAAAACAATGCTTGAGAAAAACATACAAATTTGTTCTTCTCCTGAGTGGGAAAGCCTGAGGTTTAAGAACAAAGACAGTAATAGGAAACATATGGAAAAGATCGGTAACAAAATGGAATCTTGGCCCAAGTGTGGTCTGCCACATTTCACATACCAATGTCTCAAGTAATAGACTAGATGTTTAGAATATTGTCAAGGCATCGTTGAAATACTGTGTACTTTTCTCAAATCTGAAACATAAAAATAAATCCTGTAAGTTACTTATAAAGTCTAATAGAAAACACTGTTTTGAAGAACCGAAAACCGAACTTCTCAAGCTTGAAGGAATGTCCTTCCAAAAAACCCAACAGCTGATGCCAAGAGACACAGCTAACTCTGTTTAACTAGGAAAACATTAGCACAAAAATTTAGCCTCGCAGTAAGCAGGCTTGCTAGCTGCAACTCTTAAGGAGGGCTCTCTCAGCAAATGAAGAAAGTTTCTAAATCCATACAATAAAAGGTAGAAGTTACTGGGCAGCAGAGGCTTTTATTTGATCCTGCTTAAAGACAAAGTGCACTATAAAAGTATTTTGTGTACTGAGGAGAAAGGCAAAGCATCAGCATCCATAGCTGAGGGAATTAATTTCTCTTTGAAAAGTTATTAGTATCCTTTATAAGTGGGAAAGTTGTGCCTTTAATCTGTGAAACCAATGCACTCTACTGCATTTTCAAAGTCAAGTAGATGTGAAATGCTGTGTGTCCCCATTTCTGATCTTAGCATCAAAAAGGGAAGCACTGATGTGAATACAAGCCTCTGTCAACCCAGGGACCGGATACAATTTTGAATTCCACCTTAAATTGCTGAGACACTGGGCTCCAGGTCACAGTGGACTTTAATCTGAAGAATTCTTTGGCATAAAAACGAAAATAAAAACAGTAATCAGTACATGTTGTTTCGTTTAGTCTTGTTTGCCTTTCATATTAGAGAAAATTCTTGCCACACCTCAAACCAAAATTAAGGAGAAAAGAAAGAAGTTAGCCACATAAATCTGACCAAGAGCACAAACATCTTACTTTGAATCCACAAAATTCTGTATAATGAAAAGAAGTACAAAGTTTTAATTCAACCCAAGTGTTTTCCAAGCAGATTGTATTTACTTAAATTGCTACAGTAATTCAAAGGACAGCCCTGTCTGGACACAGAGTTACTGTGGATTTTTAAGAAACTCTGTTAAAGAATTTGGGCATTTCTGATTCAGTTAAAGGATTGCCAATTCATCAATCCCTGAAACTAAAGCAATCTCAACAGGTATGATGATAAAGTACTTTTCAACTCTTAAAGAATGTATTCTTACTGTTACAAAAGTGTATTGGCTTTGCTAAATATTAAATTAGAGTGTACTTTATAAAAGCGCAATCTGGGGAAGCAAAATCTGGCTAAAAATTACATTAAATTTTTGATTAGGCAAAATATTCAAGCAAAAAGATTAGTAAGGTGAGTTTAAATTTCTGACTTAAAATGACTCAACAAACAATATTTGTTTAGATTCTGTTTTTAAAAATAAAATTGAACAAAGGGAAAGATTCTTGGGTTAAAGGAATCAATCTCTCTTTAGTTTCTTGGGTTTGTTTTTCTGCTCTTAATTTTAAATGACAAAAAAATCTGCTAATGCTCTGCTGAAAATTTTTCTACTGGGCAAATTACTGATTTAGAATGTTTGTTTTCATTTGTATCATTCCCAAGACATGAACATTTTATCTTGTTATTAAGTTTAAGTTAATAAGATTTAAATGTATTGGCTATGTATGTATGTATGTATGTATGTATGTATTATTTTAACTGAGACATACTTTTTTAATAGCAAAAGACTAAATATAAAGTTGTCTTAGACAACAATTAACACATGCACAAATGATTTTTATATTCTGGCTTTTATGGAATACTGGTAAAACAATTACATCTTTAAAATAGTGAAATGTTAAGATACTTTTACCTTTAAGTTTCCAGAACTAAGTAAACTATAACACATTTTTATTCATTTGGATTAGGACCTACATTCATTTAAAAACATGAGTGTTTTTCTTCAAGTAAGAGAAATGTTATGACAATGATACTCTTATTATGTTATGTGCAAAATTCATATTAATGGATAATTCCTTAAATTTTACATTGTTGCTTTGCTTTAATTTTTCTTCGTCTCCCATTTTTCTAATAGACAACTTAAGTAAGAAATATCACATATTGTTATAGAGAAATAAGTACAAAAAACAATAGCCAAGTTCTGTAACTTGTAATCATCTAAAGAAACTGGCATGGTGAATGACTAGAGAAATCAACATTAACAGAGAAAGGCACTGCTAACAAGATGTAACCTGTGACTTATTAAGTAACTCATTCCACAAATCTTCCACTACTTAGAACAAGCGCACTGCACTGAGGCTTTGTTAAAACTTAGAGACTGAGAAATGAGATGATTGACAGTGAGTTACTCTGATGTTCTAAGTTAGATTACAAGGAACACGGCATAAGCTATAGACTGTGGAAACAAAGGCAATCAAACATGCTCAGCAATAACTAAGAAGAGACTCATTGGGTAAAACGAAGTAAAATCACTAAGGGCAAAGGAATCACAGGGAGGAGAGGAAGACTAGTAAATGAAAGGTTTCAGAGGAAAAGTTGCTCTCCGGGGAAATCTTCCTGAAGTGTTTGTACAAAGACCAGAAGGAGACAACATGAATCTTTTTATCTTCAGAAGCCTTTGTTTGTTACAGTTTTTGATCCTGAGATAAGCAGCCACAAGAGTATTATCAAGATTTCCTTTTCTTCCAATGTCTCAAACTCCTGAGCGACAGACTCTAAAACGTACGGTTGCTGCTGATGACTGCTAGGGGTCTTAACACAAGGATAAGATTAAGACAGAGTGGATGCTTATGAGCAAGTGCAACAGAACTTTAGAGCCCTCTGTGGCCTGGCTTGGTGCCACAGACCAGCTCTGCTTCTTAGCTCTCAGTGCATATTTTGGGAAAGCAGCCTCTTAGAATCTAACTCTAGTGGCTGTATTGGGACTGAAACAAATTAGCAAAAATGCTTTAAAAAAATTACTATAGCAAGTATAATAAAATCCTAAAAAAAAGAAAAAAATCAAGTAAAATGTCACTAATAAGAGAGTAAAATGTGTAAGATGTTCCAAATCCATTTCTCCTAAAGTGCCAAAGTCTGGTTCAAATGTGTTTATCACAGGAGGGTCAAGACCTGGCCCTGCAGCACTAATTATCCCCATTTAGTTATGGTTCATTTTGCAGTGTTGGTCTCTTCTTCTAAATTGCTTGCTCTTCACAGAGAAGGGACCCTGTTTTCATTTTCTTTTTATTTCTGTGTTCTCTAACAACTTAGCACATTGTCTCAGAGATAAAAATAAATTTTAAAAAAGTAACCTTAAGTAATCCAATCAAATTACTAATATTTATAAAATGCTGTACTAAGCATACAAGTATAGTATCTAGTTGAGTAACAACAGCAGGGAAATGGTTACCCTAAAGCAGACTCTACTAAGAATATTGCAGGATGAAGATCACAGCACAAATAAACTACTGTGTTAAATTAGTATTTATTAAATTAGTAATTTAGACTCCTAGGTTCTGGAACAGCTATCATTTCTAGGCACTTCACACTTCTTACTTCTATGGTGTTAGTTATCTCTGTACTTGGAAATAGACTTCCCTACCTCATTCATATGGAATTCTAAGAGTTCTTCAAAGCACAGTTCTATGTCCTTCCTGAATTATACAGTAAAGAAAGAACAACTGAACCAATTATTTAGATTTGCTAGACTTAAAAAACAAAACAAAACAAAAAACTCATATAGCCAAGTGGTGGTGGCACACATCTTTAATCCCAGCATTAGAGAGGCAGAGGCAGGCAAATCTCTGAGTTTGAGGCCAGCCTGATCTACAGAGTGAGTTCCAGGACAGCCAGGGCTATACAGAGAAACTCTGTTCAAAAACAACAACAAGACCCCACCAGCACTAGCACCACAACATCACTTATTACTAAAGAGATCAAAGCATTACAATTTAGTACTTTCTTATAGATAAGAGTAAATACAATACACTAGTACAAATAATTATTTAATATTAGATGGCTCAGCAGTTAAGGTCACTGACTGCTCTTTTAGAGGTTATGAGTTCAATTCCCAGTACCACATGGTGGCTCATAACCATCTTTAATGAGATCTGGTGCCCTCTTCTGGTCTTCTGGCATACATGCAGGAGACTGCTGTATACATAATAAATAAATAAATCTTAAAAAAAAAAAAAAAAAGGAAGGTAACCATCTAAAATGAATGATGGGAAATGATGTTTTACAGAAAAAGAAAAGAGAACCCCCCTTCCCCCCAAAAAGCCCAGTAGTCTTGGCAGAGGAAAGGGGGTGGACTAAGGAAGTGTAGCCATGCCACTTAGTCGTAGCCAAGAACTGAGAATGAGCCCAGTCAGCCTGGTTCTGTTTTTCCTTCTTCATATTTAGCTGTATGAGTCAGAATGAGAGAAGGGAGGAAAGTCATTTGCCAGATGTAAAGAACTCAGGAAACTCAGGGAATGTGCAAAGGAGAAAGGAGAACAATGAACTGCAGCACCTCAGGCAGAGGGAACTTAAGGCTGTAAGGAAGGATGGATGGAGGCAATAAAAACCCAGCAGCATCAACATCACATTAGATCCCCTGAAGCTCAGAAACTGCTTGTGGTTTGAGGTGCTGCTGAAGATATGGAGAGTATGGGTTACCCAAAATTCAGAATATGACCTCTGGTAATTAGCAGGCCCAGGACGTGAGTACACAGGAAGAACTGAGACAAAAACATGGGACAAAAAAGAACAAATGGAGTTCTGTCAGAGAAATGATTGACTATTTTCTCAGTTATACCAATGGTGAAAAGCAGGAGTAGCATTCTAGAAGAATAAAATGTAACACACAGTGATGTTAGGGCATTTGTTCATTTGCTCATAAAACCCCTGATGAGAAGAAGAGTGAAGGAAAAAAAGATCTGGGGGGGGACTTAAAAAAAATCGGAAATGATGCTCATTTCAACTGGACAGCACTTTCAATTTGCTAAGAACTTTTACATGAATATCTCATGCCATCCTAACTCAGAAGGCGGAGGCAATAGAGACTGCCTGAACTTTAGGAGCTGGAGACTATCCTAGTAGCACAGTGAGACCCTGTCTTAAAAAACAAAACAAACAACAACAGAAAAAAAAATAGAGAGTTTATCTTCTAGGTGAGATAAACAGAAAGACTAAGACAGGCACACAAGATAAGCATGTAAGATAAAGAAGGCAAGATATGGAGCTGGGGAAATAGACCCGACAGCAAAATCCTTACTTACCTTGCAAGCCTGAGTTCTGAGTTGGTTCCATGTTAAAAAATAAAACAAAACCAGGTGTGGAGATCACATTTGTAATCCTAGTACCTGGGAGGTAGAGATGGACAGTCCCTGTGGCTCACTGGCTAGCTGGCCAGCCTACACACAGTGAGAGACTCTTGTCTAAAAAAATTAAAAGGTAGATGTGTCTGATGAATGATGACTGAAGTTGTCTTCTAGATTTTACAAGTACTTGTGTGTGTGCACACACATGAGGCAAGGCATAATTTAACTATAATTTCATATTATTAACAAATTTCACATTATTCTTTTGAGGAGGTATCTTACTATATGTAGTACTACTGGTCTCCAACTCTTAAGCTCAAATGATCTGACCCCTAAGCGAGTGGACTATGTGCAAATGTCCAGCAACGTATTTCTTATTTTCTTAATAAAGCAAGAGGTAGATTTTTTCTTTTATTAGATATTTTCTTTATTTACATTTCAAATGTTATTCCCTTCCCAGGTCTCCCCTCTGGAAACCCCCTATCCCATCTTCTCTCCCCTTGCCTCTAGGAGGGTGCTCCCTTACCCACTCCCACCTTCCCGCCCTGGCATTCCCCTACACTGGGGCATCAAATCCCACAGGATCAAGGGCTTATCCTCAAACTGATGTCCAACAAGTTTTTGTTTTTGTTTTTGTTTTTAGATTTATTTATTTATTTTTTAATGAGTACACTGTAGTGTTCTTCAGACACACCAGAAGAAGGCACCCGATCCCATTACAGATGGTTGTGAGCCACCATGTGGTTGCTGGGAATTGAACTCAGGACCTCTGGAAGAGCAGTCAGTGCCCTTAACTGCTGAGCCATCTCTCCAGCCCCAAGAGGCAGAATTGTTAAATGGAAGAAATGAAATTTAAGTCTTCAAAATCCTTGTTTACAACATACTCCACCCTTCTTCAAGTTTCAGCAGAAATGACTGTTAATTATCTATAAAGCCTTCCCCTTACAATCGGACTCAATACAACAGCCTTCAGCTACTCTCCACTCTATGTCTCATCCTCCATTAGATTTCAAACTTCTAGGAGACAAGGTTAGTGGCATTTCAATATCTATAATCCAAACCTTAAGTAAAAAACATTATTCAAAGTGAGGCAATGGTAATGCTCCCTGTAGTCTCAGTACCTGGAAAGAAGGGGATCTTGAGTTTAAGGCCAATCTCGCCTAAATAAACAGCAAGCTTGAGGCCAACCTAGACTCCATGAGTGTGGAAGGAAGAAAAAAAGGAGGGATGGAGGGAAGGAGAAGGGGAGGGAAAATGGAGGGAGGAAGAGAAAGAGAGCAGGAGCGAGTGAGCGAGTGTAGAAAACAGTGAACAGAGGGAGTCCGGGAGAGAACATGAAAATATTCATCTAAGAGAAACTGAAACTTTGCAGAATATAAATATTTCAAGAAGAAAATGTGAAGATATACATACGCTTAGACAGAAAACAGGAAGACATAAATGACAGTGTTTTCTAAATAAGTTATCACATAAAAAATAATGTTCTTTTCATGAGCAAGGATAGAATTTTAGTAACAGAAGTTGTAGGGAACAAGATTTTGGCTTAATAAAAGTTTAATAGTCAAAGTTCTTTACGTGTTCACATGGGTAGCAAACACCACTAATGGAGAAATGGTTGGCAAGAATGCCACATTTACAGTGGAGAAAATGCTAGAGTGTGGTTGGCTGATGCCACACTAGAAACATCAACATGTCTAGAAAACAAGATAACGGAGATTCTTTTTTTTTTTTCATCTTTAATCTTGTTTTATAGTCCAGTCATTATCCCCCTCCCGTTCTGCCCTCTGTTTTGTGCTTCACACATGTAATCTTAGCACTTGGGAGGCAGAGGCAGAAATTCCTGGAATTTAAAGACAGGTTGGTTTTCATGGTAAGTTCTAGTCAGTAAGCGATACAAAGGGAATCTGGTCTATAAACAACAACAGTAAACAAATAAAAGATAGTGACTAATTAGTAAAAAGTCTAGAACAGCACACTTCCGACTTCGGTTTTGTTTTGTTTTTTGGTTTTTTTTTTTTTTGAGACAGGGTTTCTCTGTATAGTCTTGACTGTCCTGGAACTCACTCTGTAGATCAGGCTGGCCTCGAACTCAGAAATCCACCTGCCTTTACCTCCCAAGTGCTGGTATTAAAGGACCCATAGTGCTGGCCACAAAGACTGCAGAGGAGGGTCTTGTTACCCGTCAGGGGGAGTAGAGGCCCTTGGGCCTGAGGGTGCTAGATTCCCCCAATATAGGAGAATGTCAAGGAGGGAAGACGAGCGTGGGTGGGGGGTGGGGGTTGGAGAATATCCCCATAGTGGCAGGGGGAGGGCGGAGGGAATGGGGAGGTTCCAAAGGGGAGATCTGGAAAGGGGGAAACATTTGAAATGTAAATAAACTATGAAAATAAAAAAAAAAAAAGAAAGAAAAAAAAAAACTAAAAAAAAACCCCAAAAAACAAAAAAAAGCATGCGTCACCGCTGCCCAGCCTGACTTCTGTTTAATGCAATATATTATTCTAAATTTCACAGGTACTTAAACATTCAGTTTTCATTGGAGCTTTGCTCATGCTTCCTGAATATTCTGCTACACATAGGCATTAACCTAATAAATTTTATGTGTCAATTTATATGAGAATTATTCTGAGTATTAATCACTTTTCTCTTTGCAATAGGACAAGAAGAGAAGATGAGCTTTTTAAGTCCAGTATATGTCCTTTTCTTCTGTTTTGGAGTTAGAGTATATTGCCAATATGAAGCTTACCAACGGGATGAAGACTATGACCAAGAGCCAAATGAGGATTATGAGCCAGAATTCCAATTTCATCAAAATATTGACTATGGAGCTCCCTTTTATCAGACTATTTTAGGTTGTGCAAAGGAATGCTTCTGTCCGCCAAACTTTCCAACGTCAATGTACTGTGACAATCGTAAACTCAAGACTATCCCAAATATTCCAATGCACATTCAGCAACTCAACCTTCAGTTCAATGACATTGAGGCTGTGACTGCAAATTCATTCATCAATGCAACTCATCTTAAAGAAATAAACCTTAGCCACAATAAAATTAAATCTCAAAAGATTGATTATGGTGTGTTTGCTAAACTTTCAAATCTACAACAACTTCATCTAGAGCACAATAATTTAGAAGAATTTCCATTTCCACTTCCTAAATCTCTGGAAAGACTCCTTCTTGGTTATAACGAAATCTCCACACTTCCAACAAATGCTATGGATGGGCTGGTAAACGTGACTATGCTTGATCTCTGCTATAATCATCTTTCTGATTCGATGTTAAAAGAAAAGAATCTTTCCAAACTGGAAAAATTAATGCAGCTCAACCTATGTAATAACAGATTAGAATCAATGCCCCCTGGATTGCCTTCATCACTTATGTATCTATCTTTAGAAAATAATTCAATTTCATCTATACCAGACAATTATTTTGACAAACTTCCAAAACTTCACGCTCTAAGAATGTCACACAACAAACTGGAAGTCATTCCATACAACATCTTTAATCTTTCCAATCTTGTAGAACTCAACGTCGGACACAATAAATTGAAGCAAGCATTCTACATTCCAAGGAATTTGGAACATCTATACTTACAAAATAATGAAATAGAAAGTATGCAAAAATTTTGCATTTTGTTTTTTAAAGAACAAAGGTGGTATTTGACTTTTTTTTTTTTGTGGGGTGTGTATGTTGAGCCAGAGTTTCTCTGTGTAGCCCTGGCTGCCCTGGCACTTGCTATGTAGACCAGGCTTGTCCTCAAACTAATAGATATAGTCATCTGCCTCTTCCTCACTAATGCTGAGATTAAAGGCACATGCATAAACATGGCTGATGAAAGAATGGTATTTTGACTCTATAAAGAATGAATTGTTAATAATCTATGCTTTACATAGTGATGAAAAGGGTTACTTTGAGGTTGGCTAAGGAGATGGCAGATAGTGGCCTGGGGAAAGGGAGTGCCATTAATTTTATAGTCTTTTCTATTCAACTTTACCAGCTTGACTATTATTAGCAAGCAGTACTAGAGAGCATCTGAAGCCATACAACCCTGGGTAGTAGCACTGTGTTTTTTTTTTTCTTTTATTCTTTTTTTTTAAAAATAAGATTGCTTCTACTAGGAAACACTTATATATTACTTATACAATCAGTAAAGCCAATGCGTTCATATTTATTTTGGTGACATAAAACACAAGTTTCACTTAATTTTAATTAAGATAAAAATAATTAAACCTATCTCTGAAAGTAATGAAATCTAAAACTCCATTTAAAAGTACTATCATAAAATTATATCTCATGTGACAAAACCCAGCCTGGAATTATGACTACCATATGCAGAATAATCTTTTGACTTGTATTTTTCAGGCATCAATGTGACAATGATGTGCCCTTCTCCTGATCCACTACACCATCACCATTTAACATACCTTCGTGTGGACCAAAATAAGCTGAGAGAACCAATAAGTTCATACATCTTCTTCTGCTTCCCTCGTATACACAGTATTTATTATGGTGAGCAGAGGAGCACTAATGGTGAAACAATTCAATTGAAGACCCAAGTTTTCAGGAGCTACCAAGAGGAGGAAGAGGAAGAGGAAGACGACCATGACAGTCGGGACAACATTCCTGATGGTCAAGAAGTATCAGAAGAGCACTTTAATTTTCATTACTATGAGATGCAAGAGTGGCAAAATACTATATAGGTTCATATTTATGACTCCATAAAGCCTTACTAATTACAAATATAAACATATAACTGCTCATAATAATAGATCTAGAAGCATGTGTTAGTATAAAGATCAGAACTGCATTTAAGATGTTGGTGAGAATGGCTTTATTTCATAGGCTTAGAGCTTACTAAAACGATACAGATTTTAAGAAACATAGAATGGTAAGTGGGAATAAAAAAAAAAAAACCTAAGCTCAAATGGCTTTGTATATTCTTTAAACTTAGAAATATTATCATGCAAAAACATGTGAGGGCCAGCAAGATGGCTCAGCAGATAAGCATTTACTACCAAGCCTGATGACTTTGAGTAGAGAGTCCCAACTCTGCAGGTTGTCAAGTTTTCCTCTGGCCACATGTGTGCTGGCATGCATTTTTCTGATAATGACAACGATAAAATCCTCTGAGTATGTTACTTCCAATGATGGACTTTTTCCTAGGGATGATCAAGTAAGTAACACTGACTGTAAAGACAACAGTTGTCCTGTCAACTTAAAGGGGACACGAGAAAATGGGAGAATGTTGACTTAACAGTAGTCTTTCACTCAAGAAAGATCAAGTTTAGTGGCTTTCACACTTGTTTCTCTCTCTCTCTCTCTCTCTCTCTCTCTCTCCCTGGCTCAGCGCTCAGAATGGCATGTTTGACTTTTTGAGTTACCATCCTAAGATTTAAGGCAAAAAATTCAGGAATGTAAGTGTTCTTCTCTCAGAGGATCAGATCAAACAAATTACCTGAATCATGAGATGCAGCTAGGAGTAGAGCCTTGGACATGTCACGCCTGGCTGTCAAGCCTAAGGCCACTCTTTGCTAGTGACTGTGGGCAGAAGACTCAGCCATAGCCTCCTCTCATTTTTAAGGTATTTTAAGTAAGCTTTAAGGTGAATATTCTAACTGTTGTGATGAATTCTTTTATTTACCAGGCATCGATGCTTCACAGAACTCATGATAAAAAAGGAACAAATATAAATCTGGGTCTGCCAATACAAGGAATCCAAAAACACATAATAAAATTTCAGACTAGTTACAATTAACAGATGTGTACACTATAATTTGAAAGTATTTGTTCAAACTTCTGAGTGCTGAGAAGACTCTATTGTTTGTTTCTAGTTTGAGTAGGTTATTAGCATTAGCAGAAGAAAACACTCACCTGCCCACAAGTACAAAGTTGACAATGCTTAATGAATATAAACAAAACTCCATCCACTTCATCCACATCTATTTGGTGAAGGTGTAGCAGTTAGAGATAAGGAATCTGTACTGACTAGTTTTGTGTGTCAACTTGACACAAGCTGGAGTTATCACAGAGAAAGGAGTTTCAGTTGAGAAAATGCCTTCATGAGATCCAGCTGCAAGGTATTTTCTCAATTAGTGATCAAAGGGGAAGGGCCCCTTGTGGGTGGTACCATCTGTGGGCTGGTAGTCTTGGGTTCTATAAGAAAGTCAGCTGAGCAAGCCAGGAGAAGCAAGCCAGTAAGAAACATCCCTCCATGGCCTCTGCATCAGCTCCTGCTCCTTGACCTGCTTGAGTTCCAGTCCTGACTTCCTTTTGTGATGAACAGCAACATGGAAGTATAAGCTCAATAAACCCTTTCCTCCTCAACTTGCATCTTGGTCATGATGTTTGTGTAGGAATAGAAACACTGACTAAGACAGAATCACAACATGCAACTGTGACAAAAAGAGTGAAGTCCAAGTCAACTACTAGTGACATGAGCATCTCTGTGATAACAAGCCTTAAGATCCAGTTGATTATTCTGAAACATTTCAAAATGGGATTATAAATGCAATTATTCATTAAAAACAAAAATGTGTTACCATGAGTGTTAAAAAAAAATAAGATCAGACTATTTTCTAACTTCTATCATTTTAAAGTTTAAAAAGAGCCATTAAAAAATGTAAACCAAAACCACAATAAACGAGTAGACTTTCTCATTACAATGGTAGCAACCAAAAAACCAGCAAATAACAAATACTGGTGAGAAAACAAAGATTGGTGCCCTCACACAGCTGACGGAAAATGATGCAGCAATTTGGAAACTTCCAGTTGGGTATGAATCAACATTTCTGCTTCCAGTACATGGCCAAGAGACTTCACACAGGTTACACCAAAACCTGCCCAAGACCATCCATAGCAGCATTATTCATGATTCAAAAAGAGGATATCAATAGCTGGGTGCGTTGGCACAAAATTGTGTAATCACAGCACTTGGGAGTGGAGGGTAGACGTAGGAAGTTTAGAAGTTCACAGAGATTCTCCCATATACAGCAAGTCTGAGACTCCCAAGGGCTATACTCTGTCTCAAAAAAGAACTGATAACAGGGTTTTCTTTACAAGTAACAACATTCTCTAAAATTATTATGATGGTCATTATATAAAAACCTGAATAATTAAAACAATTAAATTTGTATAGTTCAAAAAGATGAATTGTACTGAATGGGAATTAGCTCAATGAAATAAGTATTTAAAAAAAAAACAAACCATACAACTTACCCTAACACAAGAAATAAACAAAATGCTGAAGAGGCAGGAACAATAAACCAAGTAATCCATGGATACCATAACTAATTTCTGGCCTGGGCTTGGTGAAGCAGCTACTTCAGGAAGAAGTGGCATTGAGATGTGGCAGAAACTGACTAGCAGAAGTAGATTATAGATTAATGTAAGGAAGTAGTAATTTAATAAAAACCCTTACACAGTTAAAAAGTAAAAATTCTTTTGTTAAGTCTAAAGGTTGTTTATTTCCTTCTAAATTAACAAAATACACTTTTAATTAAAAAAAATTATCCTCGACAAAAACCCAAACTACACATCTGGCAACTGAAAAAAAAAAAAGAAGAAAAAATTTGGTATTAGATACATGGGTATGAAACCTTAAATTTTCACTTCTAAGGTAGGTAACTTTGAATGACTTATTCAGCCACTCTCAACCTTACCTGCCCTCACTTTTAAGAAAGACAATTCTTGTAAGATTGCTGGAAGGCTATAGAGGCACATGGACTGCAGGTATTCAGAATTAGTAACGTCCTCAGCATGTGCGGCCCTGCATCCCAAAAGTCTGGGTACTACATACTGCAGGGCTAGACGTGGCTTTCTCGTATCAGAGGCTACAGAGAATGGAGCCAGCATCTGAGACCCTTCCAGCACTGTACTCATATAAAAGGTTAGTAGTAGACACAAGAGACTAAGGGCTTCACTAAGGTTCTTAAGTCCAATATCCTTGACAAACAAAAGCAATTTCATTACTAGACAGTTCAGCACACTTCCAGACAGCCCACCAGGGTAAGACAGCAGCTTCCTTCCACTCCCCTCACAGGGCAACCAAACTCCTCCCACCTAGTATGAAGAACAGCTTTAACTTGCTTAGGTTCCTCCCTTCAAAGACATCAATAAAGTGTTCATAAAGTTCCTCCTGCTCAAAACCTAGACGATGAAGGTCTACAAATATTTATCATTAGTAGTACTTAGAAATGACAGTGAACTCAAACAAATCCAAGGATTTCTCAGTAAACACAAAGAAATAAAAACTTCAATGTTTTTCCTCAGAGAAACTAATGAAGTATTTTCTTTGTTTTCTATAGTGCAGCAGTTACCTGTGTCAATGGACTTGGTAACTGTAATAGGAAAAAACCCACGGACATCTGCTCTTTACCAGGGGCGGGGGTGGGGGAATGGAAAAAAATATCTCTTAAAAGGCTGAACTGCTTATAATCACTAAGAAAACACTCATATCACAACAAAATTCCAAGATTAGTCAAAAAATAAACACATTTAGCTTTTAGAAAGGAAATGAAAATAAAAGATCCTTCAGAAATATGCTCAAGTGCCATTGTTTGAAAATATCTAGCCTGTGTGTAAATATTACTTGAAGCACAGATTTTGAACTTATACCTCAGCTTAATGAGTACTAAGCTAAAATACAGATGCGTGTGTCACGTACCACATGTAACCAGCTCCAGGAGGGGAGAAAGCATAAAAGGAAGAAAGAAAAAAAAAATCCTCATCTCTTCTATAGACGTTTTGTGTTATAAAGAATTCCTATGTCCCCAAGGATGGCTGGAACTAAAATCCTGGTTTCCTGATTCCAAACACATGTGTTTCCTTCTAAGTCTTGGAAATAAAGTAAAAGAGCAGCTGGAAACAAGATTAGACCACAACAGCTCAAAGTCCCAAGTCTCTTGCATGCTCTAATATGCTACAAGGACCTTATGCTAGCTGAGGTAACTGGACTTAGTATAACTAAGCGCTGTTAGAAGTGGCACAGCACCTGCACACTTATTTCATCACCGTAAGCACTCAGACTGTGAATACATTAGACAGTAAAAGAAAAAAAGTGAAACCATAGATAAAATATTAAAATAAAAGCATGAACTCATTCTCCCATTGCACCATAGCCCACGTCCCCTTTCGGTAAAGTACTGTCATCTCTTTCATGTGAACAAGAGATCGAATGTTCACGTAAACACTTGAGATTTAAGACAGCAAGCCTGCTATCAGGTCTCAGAATGTCGGATTTTAAAAGTCTAAGTAACTAGTAACTCAGTAGTTCTCACAGGCAGTTTTAACATATAATTTATTTTTATTTATATTTGCGAGTAAACATCCAAGTGCCTGCCACACAGTGCTTGAGGGAGTTAGAAGAGGGAAATGGAACCCCGGAGTTGGAGTTACAGGTGGTTGTGGTTTGCTCAAGTTGGTCTCTTGGAAGAGCAGTAAGTACTCTTAACTGCTAAACCATCTCTCCAGCTGTAAGAAGCTTGCTCATCCATCCGAAAGCGATAGTGCATAGCTAGGTGATAGCTAGCTTCTGTTTTGTTGTTCTTTTTTAAACATTTCTTTAGATTTTTTAGTAGTTTTAAAAACTATTTATTTAATGTATATGAATAGATGAGTGTGGTATTAGATCCCATTACAGATGGTTTTGAGCCACCATGTGGTTGCTGGGATTTGAACTCAGGATCTCTGGAAGAACAGCCAGTCCTCTTAACTGCTGAGGCATCCCTCCAGCCTTTGTTTTGTAATTCTGGAGACAGACTCTCATTATGTAGCCTTGGCTAGCCTAGAATTAAACATACAAACAAAACAACAACAAACCTGCCTGGCTCTGCCTCCCAAGCACTAAGATTAAAGACAGGTTCTACCATGACTGACATTTAGCAGTGTCAGGAGATTCATTTGGTTTTTCAACTGGGGACTACTGCTACTTGCATCTACCGAGTAGGGTGGTAAGGTACTTACAAACACACTCAGGGCACATACAATAGCCCACAACAAAGAACGATCAGGTCCAAAGTGTCAACAATACAGAGGCCAAAGAACTCTACAGTAATTGGAATGTAGTTCACTGGGTGTAGAATGCGAACCCTTTGGAACTGGATGGATGGGTTGGTGGCTAAAGCACTTGCTACTCTTCCAGAAGACCCACATTCAATTTCCAACACCACATGGAGGCTCATGACTTTAACTCCAGTTCCAGGGGATCTGACCCTCTCTTCTGGACTCTTTGGGTATCAAGCTTGTAGGTGGTACAGAGATACACATGCAGGCAAAATATCCATCACATAAACTTTGGGGGGGGGGGGGCTGGGGTGGCTACTGAGGTAATCAAAGCTTAGACCTCAGAGAAGTATTCTGACTCTAAACCAGTTTCCTATGAAGTCAGAAGATGATATTGAAGATGGAGAAAATACCAACCCAGTGAGAAGTTATGGTTTGTCTTAGGGTTCCCATTGGTATGAGGAGATACCATGACCAAGACAATTCTTATAAAGGACATTTAACTGGGGCTGCCTTACAGGCTCAGAGGTTCAGTCCATTATCATCATAGAGGGAAGCATGGCAGTGTCCAGGTAGGCATGGCACTGGAGGAGTTGAGAGTTCTACATCTTGTTCTGAAGGCAACCAGGAGAACATTGTCTTCCAGGGAGCTAGGAGGTGGATCTCAAAACCCACCCTGTAGTGACACACTTCTTCCAACAAGGCCACACCTTCTCCAACAAGGTCACACCTCCTAAATCGTGCCACTCCCTGGGCCAAGCATACTTAAATGCCACATGGTTTCTTTAGTATATTTTCTGTGTTTGCCTGTCTGTCTGTCTGTCTCCCTGCCCCCTTCTCTCTTTCCAGAAACCCCTTGGTTCTTCAACTCAACTTTCCTTCTTTCTTCTTGAACTTATGATTCTTCTGTGTCTATCTCACAATCGCTAAGGTACCATACCCATTTTATGCATGGATGGCAATGGGACTCAGGGCTTCTTGAATATTAGGCAAACACTCTATGAAACGAGCTACATGCTAGCCTGGAAATTCAATTCCACTCAGCACATTTTTAGTCGCCTACTGCTGAGAAACAATTAGGGAGGAAGAAGCATGGACTCATGAGGCACCCTTGAAAAAAATAAAGCCCCTCTAAGGCAACAAGTGTACTGCAGCAGGATTACCTAAACAAATGTCATAGAGTAAAATCTTACAGGATAGAATGTCTGCTTTAAAGCATTCAGCAGCTTTCACATTTAATAGAGAAAGTTAAGGAATTTTCTACCAGATGTAACATTTCTTTCTGTAATGGAAAACGACCTCAGCTTCAAACAGTTCTACAGGGAACTGTACATAAGGGCTTTTGGCTTTCCCTAAAGGGTGGCTGAACTTAGCTTTATCTTCCCAAAAGTGATTGAGTTATCTTTGTTCTGGATGAGACTGGTCACACAGTTTTAGGGGTGGATTAACCATGCCAGAAGACCACTTTACAGGACTTAAGATGGGGAGTTAGGCTATGCAGAATTAGCTGAGGAGTCATACTTTAACCAAAGCATACTTCAGACTCTGTTCCAGCACCCTTGTTCCTGATTTTTATTTGGAACTCTGTTCTAGGTCAGCTACAGCCATTGGTTGAACCTTCTTCTGTGGCTTCTTATTCCTTTCAGAGAAATGAACACAGTTCCTCTAAAAGAACAAGCTGCTAAGCTATCTCTCCAGCCCCCATGCTCTATTTTAAATATTTATCCACGTTTTGCTTTAGGAAAAAGAATTGTGACTACTAAAGTGCCAAAGAATAATAAAAAGTAATTTTTGGGGTGTTTGGGATGGGGAGAGACAGGGCTTGCTATGTAATCCAGGCTAGCCCCGAGCTCTACATCCTCTGTCTCTCATTCTCAAGTGTTAAGATTAAAAGTATTAGAGTCTTTAAAGATGCTTACATGGTATCTATGCTGCTACTTCAGTTTTGTTTTGTTTTTGTTTGTTTGCCTGCTTGTTTTTTAAAGACAGGGTCTCGTTATGTAGCTCTGGATGGCCTGGAACTCACTGTGTAGACTGGACTAACAGAGATCCACCTGTCTATGCTTCCTGGGTGCTGGGATTAAAGGTGCTCACCACTACACCTACTCCCTACTTTAGTTTTCCAAAACTGAATATAAAATTTCATTCAGTAAAAATTTTTGCTGTTACAAAATTATAGAATCAAACTTCTTTTTAAAAGCTATTTTCACACTCCTATGAACTAAGTGAAATAAAGGAATTTAAAACCAAAGAACAGCCAAGCAGTGGTGGCGCACGCCTTTAATCCCAGCACTCAGGAGGCAGAGGCAGGTGGAGCTCTGAGTCCAAGGCCAGCCTGGTCTACAGAGTGAGTTCCAGGACAGCTTGAGCACCCCCCCCCCCCCAAAGAATACAACTACAACCCTAAAGGACAAGTTTATAAAATAATTTGTTTTAAGCCTTACTTTATAGATAAAGTTTTAATGTACTAATTATAGTATGGGGACAAAATCCTTAGTTCTCATTAAATTAAGAACAAAGACTAGGCTCAGTTTGGTGTTTTATTTCATTCAAAAGTTAAGTGTCTTCTATACCAGAAAAGCATAGGGGCCTGATTTTAAAAAGACTTATAAACTAATATTTACTAAAAAATTCGTGCACAAGGTAAAAGGGATCCAGACTGCACTACACTGCAGCTGCCCTGGTGCCGTAGTTTCAAATATCTTCAGCACATTCTCTCATGTGACACCCTGCATTTCACCCCGAGAAGGAATGTTGGCAAAGATTTCCACCACATGGAATCTGCTGTTGAATTCCACATGGGATTTAAGCTGTTGGGCCCAAAACTTTATTCAGCAGTTTGAAGTAATTCCACAGCTTTGCTTATTCACTTTCCCACTTGGGACTAATGCACAGGCATGAACACCTATTGAGGAAAACCACAGGGACTTCAACCAGATACTACGGTAGGCTTGTTTTTCACATGTTAATTTAAATACTGTATGTTAAAGCAAGATTCTAAAAATATTAATAAGTATAAAATCATCTGTAGTAAGTTTCATTTTCTTGAATAATTAATTTCTAACAACACTTTCATATTTCATTTTATAACTTTAAGACAGATGCATATTAGAACTGGAAGCAGAAAAAGTTACAAACCCATTTTATTTTGAAATCTCAATCACTGGATTTTTGACACACTGGCATCTATAAATGCAGCATCAGCATCTCTAAGTGAGTCTGTAGTTTTGAAAATGTCTGAAATGTGTACTCAGCAGTTAAAATTCACTGGTGTGCCTCAAAAGAATCTTTCCAGTATATTCTCCAAAGTTCCTCACTTAAAGTTTTATTAAATTACCCCAGTTTGAAGTGGTATTGGTGAAGTTTTCATATTTTAAGCTTAAAAAGGTAACATCATTAACTAAAACTAGTGACAATCTGTTAAATTTATAAAACTAGAAAAATTAGATGTTTTTTCCTATATTCTATACCAGTTAAAAGTGTTAATGTCTACTTTTTATGATATTAAACCTAAGGTTTAAGTTTTAAGCCTTTTCTCAGAAGTGCTTCTTTTACATCAATATGAATCAAGAGTTTCTTTAAAGCAGCAATGCTGAAATATGATATTTTTAACTCACATGACACAGGATCATGGATCTTTGTATTAACTATTTATACTGCAGGTACCCCGAGAAGATTTTGACTGCATACAAGTACCCCTACTCAAGGCATTTGACATTTAATAAACTTACCAGCAGTTTTAAAATTGTTGATGGGTAAGAAATAAAACTACTTTCTGAATTTTTCAGAATCTTCACTGGCACATAAAACACTGTATCTAATTAAGGATCACTAAGGGTTAAATACTTGTTCTCTAGCCCCTACTGCATCCATCCTGCCAAAATATCCTCCAAGCTTTTAAATACTGCTTCCATGGTCTACATTCTTACTTCCAGGGAAAAAAAGACTTTTGTCCCACAGCCACCAGGTCAGCCGTTTCCTAGCTTCAGTTACCTTGCCTTTGCTGCAATGAAGACTGTGTATTCTATACTTCTGCTACTGCTTGTGCCTCTGACACAGCAAACACCACAAACGCAGCTGGACTTACACATTAACTACGAGTATGGAACAGACAATTTTGAAGAAACCAAATTTAGCCAGGATTATGAAGATAAATACATGGATGGGAAAAATATTAAGGTATTTTATTTCTACTTTAAATTTACATTCATAAAATGATACCCATTTAAATGCATGCTTTTCTCCTTAACTTCAATATTTGTTAAGTGGCACTTTAAAATTTAAAGTAATTATATTTTTCATGTATGCATGATTCCTGAAGTAATAATTAGTAACTATGATAAACAAAAGTATCTAGAGAAAACCTAATTTAAGTTTTGAATTAAAATTTAAGAGACATTAGACTCTAAGGTGTTCAAAAATAAATTAGGAAAAGATGTATTATCAGCTTATGGTTATAGAATTCAGAAAAATCCAGTCCTAGGAAATGAATGTAAGAATACTTACTGGCTATGCATGCCAATCACATAGAGTACCAACAAATAAACACTACTTACTACAGGATTTATTTTTAATTACATTTCAACTCTACCAATTTGTACCAAGGATCTGTAATGACACGTCACTGAGTTATGGCTTTTATACACCTCATCACTCACATTAAACCTTCAGAGCAAAGCAATTAGTTTGTGTGTGTGTGTGTGAACAGAGCATAAAACTATGTGCTGCCCACTGTGTGTCATGTGCACATACACTGGAAAAGTAGAGTCAGATATGTAATAATATTCACTACTTTAAAAGTTCTTTTTTACTACAAATCAGATGGTGAAGATTTTCAGGTTAACTAGTCCAAACATTTTTTCCCCTTTTAACTCACAATGAGCCAATATTAATGCTACAGTTTCTTTTTTCCAAGGGAACGAGTTAAGATGCCAGTATTATTTCTACCCAAGGTTAAGACAAAATAGACTGGTGTCTCCAGCAACAGCTTCAAGTTAAAAAGCAAAGCAATGAAACAAAAAAGGCCATAACCTATTGTCTAACTGGAATGATCTGAGTCTATCAACCAAATGCAAGATACTTTCAAAATTCCTTGAATCTTAAAGCTTTCTGGTTAACTAAATGGAGCTTTAAGCAGTTTTTCATCAATATAAATGTGTGGACCAGTATTTGTATGGAGAACTCAGTGGGGAAGAGTGATATGTTTATACATGGAAATGAGGGCTAGGACGGGGTTGGAGTGCCATCACATAACATGGAGCCATAAGTAGAAAAAAAAAAAGGTAGAGTGAATAGGTCTTCATGTAATAAATGACGGTCCACACAGGAAACACACTGCCTGAAAATAAGGCGGGGCAGTGATAACCCTCAGTTAAATGGTGTTAACAGCTATGCCCATAGCCTGGTCAGATCAGGAGGCTGGAACACAAGGGATTCATCCTAAGGTCAAGGCAGGAAAGCACTCAGGTCATGAAAGAAAGCTGTACTGTCCCTCAGAACGGTAGAAAGTGACAAAAGGAAATTAGTTCATATGAAAAACTATAAAGAATAGTTTCACATTAGAACAACTTCCATTCTCATTCACAGAATTACCGGTGTTAACAATATCACACTGACTTTAGCCAACCGAAACAAAATATTTTAAAAGGCAGATTCCTTTACTCAGAAATGCATATTCTACCTAGAGTATTTACAGTGTGATTTAGTGAATAAAGAAATGGAATGTGTATAAAATCTGAGATACAGCACTGCTGAGGTAGACCTGCAAGATAAAGTCTCTTGCAGCCACAGATCCCCTGAGCCCACATGGTAGAGAGAACTGACTTTTACAAGTTGTCCTTTGTCCAATATGTGTATCACATACATACATACACACATACATACATACATACATACATACAAAATGTATATACATAAACCATAATTGTTACTAAGAGAAATATTTGTGATCCCTCTGGTTTACAGTCAGACTTGTGACTTATCACACTTGATAACAAACTTCTACTTTTACAATAGGAAAAAGAAACTATGATAATTCCCGATGAAAAAAGTCTTCAGTTACAAAGAGATGAAGTTACACCATCACTACCCATTAAGAAAGAAAATGATGGTAAGTATGCACAATCTATCTAGTATTTTTGAAAAGTACCATTTTAAAATTCTTACAAAAATTTTTCTTTGTAGTAATCAAAATTTGCTTCAAGACACAGTAAATTATAAACTGAAATTTCACCTCCAATGGTAAAGTCTATAGTTATATGAGATGTGCTCACCACCTAACATTTCACACTGTGAGTGAAAACTGTGGACCAGAATGTTCAAGAACATCAACACTTTGTCTAAACCTAACCTTTAGAAAACATATATTTCTGTCCACATACAAATCTGTTCCAAACTCAGGCATGGTATCATACAGCTTTATTAATCCTAGCACTTGGGAGGCAAAGGCAGACAGATCTCAAATGTTCTAAGTCAGTATTAGACAAAGCAAGTTTCAGGCTAGCAAAGGCTACATAAGAAGACCTTGCCTCAAAAATCAACAAATCAAGAAATAACTAAAGATTAGTTTTCAAATATAATCAATAGCCTTAGGAGGAGGTAAACATAAGACAATTAATTGCTATCTTTACGAAAGTCCCAGAAGCTGGGATGTACTGATAGTGTTTACAAGAGTAGTAGTTTTAGTAGTTTTAAAAGCAGCAAGAAAGAAAAGCAAAAGGGAGAAAAAACCTCCACATAACTAACGATAGTGTCTGCTTCAATGAAAACAACAGGAAAACTACTGTAAAATAACAAAGCACAAGCCATACTTGATAGTCCCTGTGTTTGATTTATTCCTACTTTGTTACGTAATCCGGCCTCACATGAGAGCATGAAAATACCCACCCATTCCTATCCTGCTACAATAACATTAAAATGAACCAAAACCAGAAAATACATCCTAAAACGGACTTGAATAGTTGGAAAAACATCCTTTTCTTGGATAGGATGATTCAAAATCATAAAGATATTATTATTCTCTAAATTCATAAAGTACAGATAATCCCACTACAGTTACTAAATCTTGATCATGCTTGGAAAGTTGATTCTAAAATACACATAGATACATTTAAAGGAAAATGCAAAAATATGCGTGGAAACATTGAACAAGTGCCAGATAAAACATACCATATTTAACAAGCTGGGAATAATGCATGAACAAATACCATTGACACAGATTAAGAAGATCAGACGTGTACAGAAACACAAAGACATTGAGTATATAATTAGAGCACTCAATCACAAATGAGAAATATTTTTAAATAACTAAGTCTAGGAGAACTACATAGTCATTTGGAGAGAGATAAATTAGATCCATATTTCATAAAAGAAAAGAAAAATAAACTTAAGAAAGGTCAGAGATCTGTATGTGTAAGATAGTGCCTTGCAAGCAGAAGTAGACAGTCTGGGGTGGCTTGAAATCCAGATGTTTTAATAGAAATATTTTTAAAAATACTCCATAAAATTACAAAAAAGCCATTTTTGCATAAAGCAAAAGGCAACCAAAAATGAGGATATTTGTAATATATTATAAAGATGTAATATCTCCACTTTATAAAGAACTCATAAATTATAAGAAAAGAAACTGAACAAAAACACGTCTGAGAACCAGCAACATGTCAAAGGGCTGAGTCCTGGCTATCTGAGTTGAATCTCCAGGTCCTACATGTTGGGCAGAACAAACTCTTGCAACTTGTACTCCAAGCTCCACACATGTGATATGGCAAGCACAAACGTTCATACACATACACACAAAACAAACACATGATATTTTTAATTAAAAAATTAAGAATATACTTGGAAAATGGGCAAAAGTTATGAAGACCATTATAAATGATTTTAAAGTGACACTAAATATATAAAAAGATGTCCAATCTCAATTTTCATTAAAAAAACAAAAGAGAAAATTACATTGACATTCCACCCCTACTTAACCAGATTGATAAAAATGAAGACAAGGGCTGGAAAGATGGCTCAGCACTGACTGCTTTTCCAGGGGACTGGTGTTTAATTCCCAGCACCCTTATGGCAGGCAGCTCACAGCTGTCTGTAATTCCTGTTCCAAGGGATCTGACACACTACAAGGCATACATGCAGTCAAAATGCCAATGTACATTTATAACAAAACAAAGACAGTATACCAAATATTCCATAGTCAAAGTTATATAGTAACAAATATTCTTTTTTGTTTGTTTTTTGATGGTGGTGGCATTGGAGATAGGGTTTCTCTGTGTACCCCTGGCTGTCCTGGAGCTCATTCTGTAGACCAGGCTAGTCTCAAACTCAGAGATCTGCCTGCCTCTGCCACCCAACTGCTGGGATTAAAGGCATGACCACCATGACCAGCTAGTAACAAATATTCTAATATACTGTAAGCAGAAATATGAATTAGTATAAGACTTCTTGACAGGTATTTGGCATATTTAACAAAATCAAAATAGATGTACTTGTGTTTTGGTAGTACTTGTGATCCAAATGGAGGCCAGCGGTGTGCTAGAAGCATGACTTTTAAGCTACCTCCTTAGCCTCACATTTACTTTTGACAGAGCCCTCACATTTTATGATTTTACCCTAAGGACCCATATCCAAAATAAAAAAGTAGAGTCACTAAAGCACTGTTGGCAATTACAGAATACTGCAAATAACCCAAGAGCCCAAACACTGCACAAACACAACACAGCTACAAAAGGACAGAGACAAGGCTGTGGGGGGGGTAGCTTATTTGGTAAAAGTGCTTGCCTAGCATGCAGGAAACTGTGGGCTCAATGCCCCGTACCCCATAACACTGTTAATAGTAGTACATGTTTGCAATTTCAGAACATGAGAGGTGAAAGCGAGAGGATCAGAAATCCAAAGTCATTCTTGGTCATACAGCATTTTAAACCAACCAGACTCTGTTTTCTAAAACGAGAAAAACAAAATGACAACAACAAAAGCCAAGCCCCAAACCACAAAAAACAATCAAACAAACAACAACAACAACAACAAAAACCCAAAGCAAAATAAAAGAGCAAACAAAAACGAGTGAGGGTGACCTGTGCAGACATGGAGTGATTTCCAATGTACAAGTATGTGAAAGAAGTAAACCATAGCAGCGGGTCTCTCGCACGCTGCCCTCCACAGAGAATACACGGAATAAGAGCTGACGCGTAGCTGGTCATTCATGTGAAAAGAGGTGATACTCTAAAAACTGACAGGGACTGAGGATTTGGCTAAGTGATGGGACACTTGCCTAGCATGTGTAGACTCTGGGTTAAACCTGGAGATTTAAAAAACAAAAAACCAAAACTGCACAGGACAGTTACACCAAGGAAGCAAGTGAGAAATGGGAGGGAAAACTAAGTGGGCTGAAAAACTGGGTCTTTCTGTGTAGACTTCATTTTTTAGAACGCTATTTTATATAACCAAACAAACACATATGTAAATAAAGTCAGTAAAGATAAACTTATAAAAAGCAAACAGAAATATAAACATTAAAACAGGGAGTGGAGAGGTCTGGCAGCAAGGGTGGTGGAAACATCCTCTTGGGGACAGGGGGGAGGAAGAATGGGATGAGGAACCGTGGGAGGGTGGACCAGGAGGGGGCTAATGACTGGACTGTAAAAAATAAAATAAAATAATTACTAATAATAATACCATAGTTAATTGTACTTAGGATTAACATAACATAGTAATGGAGGAAAAAAACCTAATCCAATCAAATTTTAAACACAGTATCTGACTATAAATCTTGAAGCTAAAGCAAAACAAACCAGAAGCAGCCATGTATTGTTTAGACACTAACTGGGCTCGTGAGATGGATCAACAGGTAACAGCACATGTGTCAACCCTGATATCCTCAGTGTGATTCCAAGAACCCACAGACAGAGCCAACACCCCAAACTGTCATCTGACTCCCACTTCTGTGTCCACATGTGTGTGTATGCAAACATAAACCATACAAAATGCTTTTTAAAGTACTGTAAAAAAAAAGAGACACGGTTATACTATACATTAGGTGATTCTTAAAAATATAAACACCACAAACTACTTATACTTACTACACATCCTAGTGTGTGTGAGCGTGCATACGTGGGTGTGGGTGTTAATACTATCTCACTGCTCCTTGGGGCATGAAGTAAAAAGACTACATTGAACACAAGAGATGCTGTAGACGCAAGATGACCACGCTGCCGTTAGAATAACACGACGGTGCAGGTTTGCAGAAACTTCCTAAAGTAAGTGCCACACTCTAAAGCAATGTCCTAAGAATCATGCATGCTAGGGACTCGATTGTTTACTATCAAATAGTACACCATCTTTTTGCTCTACTTTTAGAAAACCGGCAACGCAACAAGTCTGCATACCTAGCATCAACACACGTACACAGATGTGAATATGTGCACACACACAAACACACGTGAGCAGTATGTTGCATGTGACTTTCTGATAACCATAAGGTCACTTGGGTAATACAAAATTTTCAGTTACATTAAATCTGTAACCACTGTCATGTATTAAACTTGTCATTAGCCAAAATAGCATCACATGGCCATGACTATATTAACTTCTAGCAGCTAGGTTTATATTCATAGTGCTATGGGATAACATTAAAAGTGCTTAGCTTGTGTTCTAGACTGAGTAAGCATGCTATAGTTAAGGAGATCCATGTTTTCAATGCTACAGAAGATCATTATAAACAAGGCTAGAAGGAACACCTCTGGTGTCTGTGCTAATATTCTATGCATTTACACATACATGAGTTTATACATACACACATTTATACATATGTGAGTACATATGTGTGTGTGTGTGTGTTTTGTATGGATACATGTACAGTTTTCTCAGATGAAAAATGCATATACTTCTATTTCTTCACCTTATCTGCTGAAAGAGTCTGCAGCAAAGAGACTCCAAGAACACTGAGCATTCTCTGTACCTGGTCCTCAGTTTCTAACACCATTCTCTACTGAGAGACAGTGAAAAGACTGCAAATTTCAGGACTCAGGTAGGGAAATGCAAGATGGATTTGGGACATCATGAGATGTTGCCAATAAGTTTGATCATAAATAATAATGGGCATACTTAATTTAATTTTAAAGTATTCACAAAAACAGGAATATATATATATATATATATATGTTTGATAGTTTTATATATGTATAAAACTATCAAAAGGATACAAAGTAGTCAAAACAGTGTTGAAAAAGAATAAAGTCAGATAGTTTTACTACCTAAAATAAAGACATATTATAAAAGCACAGGAATCAAGATACTAACATGTTATTGGCATAAACATTTCTTTAAAAGATCAATGAAGAAGCAGGGCAGTGGTGGTGCATGCCTTTAATCCCAGCACTTGGGAGGCAGAGACAGGCGGATTTCTAAATTCGAGGCCAGCCTGGGCTACAGAGTGAGTTCCAGGACAGTCAGGGGTATACAGAGAAACCCTGTCTCGAACCCCCCCCCCCCAAAAAAAAAGATCAATGAAGGGCCAGTGATCTGGCCTGCCTTAACACTTGCCATCAAACTTCCAATGGCCTATGTTCAATCCCTGGAACTCAATGGTGGAAGAAAAAAAATTACTCCTAGTAGCTCTCTGACCTCCACAAGCATGTATGTTAGAGTCCAAAAATACTCTTCTATTGTATGTGTTTGCTAACAAGAGTTTTGGCAATTCAGTGAAGAAGAGAAAAAATTTTCCAAAATCACCAATAGAATAAAAGAATCTTGAATACTTCTGATATATATATTTAGGAGTAAATAAATAAACAAATGAATAATAAGTCAAGTGATAAGATATTTGACCATAGACTTTAAGTACAATTTTGATGAATTATCAAGCACAATTCAGGTTGTAGGTTACCATAATTATCTTTCCTGACATCACCAAAGATTCTGTAACCTATCTTTTCAAGTAACAGCATTCATTATAACAAAAATTTTACCATCAGATGACAAATATTTTCAAATTAGCTTATGCTTACAATTTTGTCTCCTAATTTAGAAATGCCCACATGCCTGTTGTGTGTCTGTTTGAGTGGCTCTGTCTACTGTGAAGAAGTTGACATTGATGCTGTACCACCATTGCCAAAGGAATCAGCTTATCTTTATGCACGATTCAACAAAATTAAAAAGCTGACTGCCAAGGATTTTGCAGACATGCGTAAGTTTAAGATATAAAGGCCCAAGTTTCTATGTCTTTTTCCCTTACTATATATGAGGGCAGCACTTTTGGAGCACTGGAGTATACAATATACACTGTATAAAAATCACTTTTTTCTTACCAGAAGAATCTGCTTTCCATAGACTTCTGTGGTCATTCTTTCCTGGTAATTTTGCTACAATTACTCCATCTTACATAGGTATTGTCTCAAGACACACACTGCTCAGGTGGGAGGCAGTGTCAGTGTAAACCAGACGCTTATCCAGCTAACTAGATGCTCTGTCTCCACTTTCACCATAAACACACACACTTTTGTTTTCCTTTTTATTGTTTATTACTTTTTTATTCTTTGCTTTGTTTTCTTTTGTCCTTGAACTCAATATACAGTAGAGATGGCGACCCAGAACTTCTCCTCTCCTGCCTTCACTGCCCATGTGCTAGCTAGCATTACATGCTCTTGGCTCCTTTAACTAAACCTAGGTACATTTAAAAAATATCTGGAGAGAGCTGGAGAGATGACTTGGTGTCTAAGAGTGTTTGCTGCTTTTGGAGACCTGGACTCCATAGTCACCTGCACTCACATATGCACCTACTGACACACAGATAAACACATGTACACATAATTAGCAATCTTTTAAAAAAATAGCTAGAGAATAATTTTTAAAATTCCAACACCAAGCTGTACTCATTACTATGAAAATGAACCACCCTCCTTAGATGATTCAATGGAGAAAGTTCTGGAACAGTGGTGGTTAACGCGGTTAACTCTTTGCCAGAGCATTAGCAATCAGCCATTTGGTGCTCTAACAAACTTTAACTGAACTGAGGTGTTGTAGTCAGCATACTACTAAGGCCTCTTTCTGCAAAACCAAGTCCCAGTCCTGGATTACTCATTCCTTGCCAGCTTTCTACATTCCTAGGTCAAGTGTTTCTAAAGAAACCACAACCAAGTAACATACTGGCTTTCCTACACTTTATTTATTTATTGGAAGGGCAGCAGTTGAGTCCACGATTTGCCCCACACTAAGCAAGTGCTCTCTACCACTGTGCCACATGCACTGCTTCTTTAACTCTACATTTATGGGATCAAGCCTAACTGGACTCATGCTGCCACTAATAAGTCTAAGTTGCAGACTGAAAGACAGTTGCTCCTTATTATCTTTAGATCCTATATTGGGCAAATCCGCTTTTCCGGACATGTAGCTCAGTGCTAGGTGCACTTACCTAGCGCATATGAAGGTGTAGATCCAATCCCCAGTATGTTTATGATCATTAGCAGAAATTCACCGAACAACATGACAAAACCGAGGTGCTCAAAATACACATTTCCAACTAAGATACAACAAGGCAAAGCTTTACTCTCAGTTGTCATAAAATGTAGGTGTGTCTCACTCACCACATCTAGCACCATGTTTTTTCAGTTTTCTGCTTCATATTGGAAATGTTAGTTGAAATGGCAACAAGCATAGTGCTGAGGTGCCATCTAGTATTTCAAAATGCAAAGCAGCAATGATGAGCCTATGCAGAAAATGCAAGTCAGATCAATTTCACTCAAGCTTGAGATATATCAATGTTCATGAACCTAAAGGGCATATTAAACTATCTTTAAACAAAAATATACATAAAGCAAGGTTCATATTAATTGGTTGGCAAATACAAGTGAGCAGAAGCTCATGAGCACCTGCCTCTGGAACGCTCCTAGAAGCAAGCTTCTGTATTCATTAACTCAGTGTTGCAACAACTTCTGAGAAAACAACTACTATGAATGGACAGAAACTACATCCTAACCATCTCAGCCTAAGCTGTCCCCAGCAGAGGGACACACACACACAATGAATGAATAAGTGACTATGTCTCAATCTCTCAGTCTGCATCATGTTAACTATCAGGATATCTTTTTGTCTTTGTTTTTCTTAACTATGAATGTATAGACAAATTAATGAAATGTACCCACAATTATAGTACAACATGCTGGCAAAAATTTAAAATAATAATTACATGCTTAAATCCAATTAACAAAGATTACTCTCGATGTAGTAAGAATTTCTTTGATATGTTTGGATAGGAAGACTATGAACTGAACAATTCCTTCTGAAGCACACATTCTAAGACCACAGTAAGAAAAGGTTTCATTGTTATGCACAGAGAGACTCAGTATTCAACAAAACTTTACTTATGGGGTTGTAACTGTAGCTCAGTGGTAGAGTGCTTCCCTACCAAACATGAAGCCTCTAGTTCAGTCGCCAGCACCTCATGAAAGCACAGCTGTACCAGGCTGTGGGTCAGATGATCAACACTGCAAGACAAACTTGACTGAGTTACTAACTGCAAATACTATTCCGGGCTCTGAACAGAGACTTAGGGCCTTGAGTGGTCTGTTAAATGCTTTTCTTCAGTCTACACAATGAGACCCTAGTATATCTTTGTATTTATTTCCCTCAAGCTAACTTAAGAAGACTTGATTTTACGGGAAACTTGATAGAAGACATAGAAGATAGTACTTTTTCAAAACTTTCTCTGTTAGAAGAACTTACACTTGCTGAAAACCAACTTCTAAGACTTCCAGTTCTTCCTCCGAAGCTTACTTTACTTAATGCCAAATACAACAAAATCAAGAGTAAAGGAATTAAAGCAAACACATTCAAAGTAAGTATTCCATAGTATGACTAAACACAGTATCTGCGATTATATTTTAAGTCTTTATTACATTTATTTGTTGTGTGTGTTTATTTACTTTGTGTGTTGGCTCACACCAGGTATACATGTAGAGGGCCAAGGATAACTTGTAGAAGTTACTCTCTCCTTCCACCATATGGGTCCTGGGGCTGGAACTCAGGTCATCAGCCTGGCAGGAACATGTTAATAGCTGAGGCATCTCACTGGCCCAGTGATAATATTTTTACATTGATGCTTGTTCCACCCCCCCCAATCTGTTCCTATACTACTATTGAGGTATATTTCTGTACAGCAAGATAAGAAGTAAAGACAGCTGTAGCTGGCATTTATCCAGACCAATATTGTCAGAGGTTGTAACAAAATGACATATATTCCACAAGGGAACACTGGGTTAATATATATCTATGTATGGCTGGTGGTATACTTTGGTGGTAGAAAATATGCTTAGCATGCTTGAGGCCCTAAGGTCAACCCCCAGCACCAAACAAAATCAAACAAGCAAAGCATGTATACCATAAGATATATAAAGACATAGGAACATTTTAAGTAAACATTACTAGCTCAGTGTTTTTAAAAACTTTGTATTGTTCCTATTAACCAGGAACAGCCAATATCTTTTATATTTAACTCTAGTGGATAACATAGCAGTGTTCCTCAAAGAATAAATCAAGTAAGTCCAAAAGAACAGAAATGTTTATGAAGTTGAAAAACGTAATCATGCCAGTCCAGAACTTTCATAGCTATGATATAACCACTCTCCGCCCTAGAAGGTTACCTCAGGCAAAAGCATGAGATGCTCAAGCTACTGCTGGAAGAAGAAACCCTATTCAAAAGGCAAGATGCCAGGCATGGTGGGGCATGACAGAGGAAGGAGGGTCAGGCGTGGTGGAGCATGATAGAGGAAGGAGATCTCTGTACCTTTGAGGCTAGAGTGGTCTACAAAGCAAGTTCCAGTCAGCCAGGGATATACAATGAGACTCTATTTCAAAGTAAAAACAACAATGGTGACGACAAAGACAAGATCTCACATACCTGCAATTGCAACTAACTAGGGGCCTCAGCAGGAAGACCGGAAGCTTAAGACTAGTTTAGGCAATGTCACAAGATTAGACGAACCTAAACCTACCAAATTCTAATTTATGCTAGTTTATATAATCACACAAATATCTCATCCATCCACAACTGCTGGTTTAAAAAATATTTCCAAGATAGGCAGTGGTAGTGTACACCTTTAATGCCAGCACTTGGGAGGCAGAGGCAGGTGCATCTCTGATTTTGAGGCCAGCCTCCAAGACAGCCAGGGCTACACAGAGAAACATTGTCTCAAAACATATGCATATGTGTGCATGCACACACACACACATTTTTTTTTAAATTTAATTTTGTAATCTAAAGAAATGAATTTAAGTAGATGAGTCTCTGAATAACTAGCAGGTCACACAATGTTCAGAGCAGGACATGGTGCATCTCCTTGTAGTCCAAGCTACTCAGAAAGGTGAAGCAAGAGGCTGCTTAAGACCAACAGGTGAAGGTAAGCCTGGGAAAGGTAGGATGACCATACTCATCTCAAAAGGAGGGGAGGAAGGAAGGTAGGTAGGTAGGCTGGTGTAAAAACGATAAAACGGTCTACTGAATGCCCTAGGGCTGCACTAGCTGCTAGTAAAGTCAGGTTACTATAATTCACAGGAAAGCAGCCCTGGAAAGGTAGTTAGTTGGTGTCCACATGGTAGAAAGTAGGATTTTTAAGAAAGGATAAGGGGTATGGAGACGGCCCAGCAGGAAAGGGTACTTGCTCTCAAGTTTGATCCCTAGGTCAAACATGGAAGCAGAGAACCAACTGCTGTGGGCTGTCCTCTAACTTACAACATGTGCACTATGGCTTACACATATGAACACATATACATAATTTCTTAAAAACTGAAAAAAGAAAAGTTCAAAATAATAGCAAAGAATTAGCAAGTGGGGCATAGTAGAGCATGCCTGTAATCCTGATATTTGGGAAGCTGAAGGAGGACCGTAAGTTTAGAGTATTTAAGGTACATGGTGAGACACCCTCACACACACTATAATAGACACTGAATGGTAGCATAGGATGCATATAAAGACTGAGAGTAATATCAAAAGAAATTACATTCTGAAATAACAGCCTACTGTCATATACAGAAATAACTTATTAATTATAAAAACATTCCAACAGAAATCCCACATGGGAAATTACATGGCATGTAAATTGCATGTTTGACAAATTGCTTTGAGAAAGTAACATCTTGCTAAGCACAATCTCTTAGGAGTAGCCATTTCTATAGTAATAGGTAGAACTTCAATGGAAAGTCCCAAAAACCTTGAAAGATTTAGCTAATCTTACACATAGACGCTCCCTAGACAAAGTTCAAAGACTGAGTATTCAGGGGTGAGATGAACGGGGTGAATGGTCAGAGAAACGTGGAGTGTGCAATAGAACTTTGCTAGATATCATAACGTCTTAAAAACAAAACACACTACTTATGAGGCCAAAACAACAAACTATTGCTCCCACATTGATACTACTGAAATGTGCACACAGCAGCACTGTTTTTAAAGTATACATTATTTGAATAATGTGAAAGAATGAATAGTCCTAAGTAACATTCAAAATTTTCTTTATAGAAACTGAATAAACTCTCCTTTCTCTATTTGGACCATAATGATCTGGAATCCGTGCCTCCTAATTTACCAGAAAGTCTACGTGTAATTCACCTTCAGGTACAACTGGTTTATGCACAATAACTAGCTTTATTAAACTATGGGGCAAATTTTATTATTCATCAAGAAATTCACTCATTTATATGTCAATTATGGTTATAACACTAAAGCAGTGTGATCACTTAATGCCTATATAAGAACTGCAGGTCCAGAGGCAGACCAGTCTAGAAAGTATAAATCTGCTTTTTTTTTTTTTTTTCAATGATTTTACTTATTTCATGTGCATTTGTGCTTTGCCTGCATGTATGTCTATGTGAGGATATCAGGGTCCCTGGAACTGGAGTTAGAGACAGCAATGAATTGCCATATGGGTACTGGGAACTGAAGCCTGGTCCTGTGGAAGAGCAGCTAGTGCTCTTAGCTGCTGAGTTATCTCTCCAGCCTGCATACAATGTGTAGTGTTTTCTAAATAACCAATTCTCCTACACCAGCTGGGTATTCTAAAATCAGTTCTGATAACACTGAGTCTAGGGAGACCCTGTAAGTCCTTAATTCAGTCTGACAACACTGTTTCTACTGCAGGTACAGTCCAAAGCACGTATTTGTTTGTCTCTTCCCCTATATTGTAGTTTTCTAGAGTGGTACTATGAGTTACTTTATTATCATAATTCAAAATTATAAAAGAGGGAAATTATAAAAGAGTATAAAGATACTCCTAACATCCAAGGACTTCCTAGGAGCTCATTTCTCTATGCCCAAATCTGTGCTGGCTTCCAGGACCCAGGATTCCTCTCAGGCCTGGGGAAGGGAAGAGGCACAGACTAATGGAGGCTAACCCACCTGGAAAACCTGCCAGCACCTGACACAAGGTGCTGTGTATCTCCTAGTTACCTCAGTCACAGACCTGAAGAACACTGATCTATGCTTTCTTCTCCAAAGAGTAGTGAACCCAAAGTTTTGATTTGTGCTTCTTTCTCCAATTAGAGGTGAACATGTGCTTCTGGAGAGCCTGTAGCTCGTTTTATAGGAGCGTCAACTGGGAATTGCCAATGTGAGGAAAAAGTGAAAACAAGAAAAAGTCGATTCTCAGCAACACAAAAATTTCAACTTACCCTTTTTCACGTCTTTAAGGAGCATTTAAGCACATAGCACCATTTTGAGTTAATACTTCAGAATAGGGTACTCTCTCTAAGCTTGCATGATTCTATTTATATTCTAAACAGGACTGAGTGGATGGAACTCTGAGTAATAACAAGTAAACTGTTATTCCAAATCAATACTATACACTTAAAAATATGCTCAGGTTGCAAAAGAGGGTGTCATCACCATGAAGTAATATTTTTTAAAAATATTTTCTAAAAGATTACATTATTGGCAAAATATCTTTATGTGACCCTATTGTGTAATGCACAGAAAGTTGGTTTTAGACTTCTGACTACTTTTCCTTTTGTTTTCAGTTTAACAGCATATCTTCAATTACAGATGATACATTCTGCAAGGCCAATGACACTCGGTACATTCGGGAGAGAATTGAAGAGATTCGCCTAGAGGGCAATCCAATTGCTCTGGGAAAGCATCCAAATAGTTTTATCTGCTTAAAAAGATTACCTATAGGGTCATACTTTTAACCACCATCAATGTAGTTTATAATCTAAGGTACATGTACCTAATATCTAAAGGAACATAAACATTAGTTTAACATTATCATTTTATCTCACTATGATGGAATTTTATGTTTAAACAAAGATGTCCAAAATTCATATATGTAATTACAAAAATAATCCAGCCTGAATCTCTCAGTTTAAAACAAAATAATGTGAAACTAAACAGCATTAAAAATCTCCTTGTGGTTATACCAGACTGCCATCTAAATAACATGCTTTTATAGAAACACTCGCTTGAGATACACCATTCCCATGACTAATGAAGTAAGAGAATTCCAAGAAACTTTCAACTGTTTGTCTTTCTTAACATTTACTGTATCTCAAAAGCATTTAAGACAGATGCTCCAAAACCTGTGCAAAGCCAAGTGTTCCCAGTGACCTTCCACTGACTTTATGATTCATCCGCATTCTCTGTAAAGCAGAAAATGTACTTTCTGTCAAGGCAGCTACTTCATTGTATTTCTCACTTAGCCCAAGGAAGGAGAGACATGCGTAGGCCAACATTTCCAGAGAAAGTAAATTTCTCTCTTTGGTACAGAGCCAATCTGGAAAAGTTCAATTGTCTGCTGTGTAATCACATGGATATTCACATTTAGACAATTACTTAAAAAACTTTGTAAGAAAAATGTAAAAATCTCACCCATTTCTCAGAAAATAATAAGGTTCCTTCACTTTAAACATTCTCAAATATGAAATAACTGTAAACTTTTTCACAGTATAGGAATTTGTTCAAATACAAGAAATGAAAACAAAGTCTATTCTGTTGTGGTGTGTGCAGCTTCCCCTGTACCTTTTCACTAGAACCAACTGAATATTACCATTCCAGCCCAAGAGCACCAGTTCTCAATGGTCATGATTTCCAGAGACACGTACTAGTGAAAACCCAATCTCCAGTCTAATAGTGATAACTGAACAATGCAGATTAAAGTTCCAAACTGAAGCTTCAGAGAAAGATGCATAGCCCACTCACAAATATTAGTCTACATATTACTTTGGAGTTGAATACAAAATGATCAGTGTTTTTAAAATATTCATCATATATATAAATATATATATATATATTTATATATATATATACACACACACACACCAATATCATTTCCATTATAAGTTATACATTAGACTCTCCACGTTCATCCTAGAACATTCATTTCAAGCATTTGGTTATTTTGTTCCAATCCAGACTGACCTCTCTCTCATCTGTTAAGACTCACCCCAGATGAAACTTTTCATTAAAGCATCTGTGATATGTAAGGTCACAACTATTGCTCTACTATGTCTACTAGTTCATTCATTTTTATAAGTTAATTATAGTAACTTTATCCCACTGTATCATTTTGTGCACATGCCTCATTTTCTCTGTGACTGAACGCTCAGCAAGAGCACTGAACACAGTTCTACTTTTATGACACTTAATAGCATCTTTGAGTTAAATATACAATAAACATTGTTAAATCTATTCAAACAGAAAAAGCAAATTAGTATAATCGTGAATAAATCAACAGAAATAAAGTGACAAGATTGAGAACGGACAGTGCTCTGGTGTGCCTATTCATCTTGTTTTCACAAATGTACTCATCTATACACGCACACACACACACACACGGTTTGGTATTTTTGAGGTATATATTGTTCTGGGGACTGAGCACAGTGCCTTGTGCATGCTATACAAGACTACTGACCTATATCCCCAGCCTTCTATATCCTGTGTTTAATAAAATTTAATGAGAAAATACCATAAGAAAATTATAAGGTAAAATTTCCAACTTAAAACTAATGGTAAAACAATAATTGGGAGAAAGAACACTAGCAAAAATCATAAATTATAGAATTTACTTAGATAACTTGGGATTCCCAGGTAACAGAATTTGAGTATAGGTAGTTTATATCTTATATTGAAAAATAAAATAAGATCCAGAATGAAGCAAGGAAAACAATAAAAGTAAAATTATTCTTGATTCCACTCTATTATATGGTGTTTCATTCTTGACAATTTTAACTCAAGAAAGTCTTAAAATTAAATACACACACACACGCACAGCTGGAGAGATGGCTCAGCAGTTAAGAGTACAGACTGCTCTTCCAGAAGACCTGAGTTCAATTCCCAGCAACCACATGGTGGCTCACAACTATCTGTAATGGGATCTGGTGCCCTCTTCTGGTGTGTCTGAAGACAGCAACAGTGTACTCATATACATAAAATA
Source organism: Rhynchomys soricoides (assembly GCA_019843965.1). Classification (NCBI taxonomy): domain Eukaryota; kingdom Metazoa; phylum Chordata; class Mammalia; order Rodentia; family Muridae; genus Rhynchomys; species Rhynchomys soricoides. The sequence continues at coordinate 216,865 of JADRCH010000119.1, read as the reverse complement.
AATAAATGTTTAAAAAAATATTTATACCCGGATCGGAGAAGATATGGTTCATAGATTAAGAGAGCCTACTGCTCTTGCAAAGGACCCAAGTTTGGTTTCAGGAGCAACTCCTCCAGTACCAGGGAATCCAATACTCTCCATCACTGGCAATGCACGCATGTGGCAAACTTACAAAGTGCAGAAAAACACTTATACATATAGATGAAAATGAGATCTTTTAAAAATTATTTATACCTATGAATACTGCAAAAAACACCCCCCTAAAGACATATGTGGTGTCCTAAATAAGAACAGCCCCCACTGGCTCATATATTTGAATGCTTAGTCGCGAACAAGTGACTCGGTTCTAAGAAGGATTAGACGGCCGGGGGAGGTGTCTCACTGGGGTTTTGAAACCTTTGAAGTTTCAAAAGCCCATGCCAGACCCAGCATATGTCTCAAAGCCTGTATCAGATGTGAGCTTACAACTACTTCTCCATCACCATGCCTGCCTGTTGCCATGCTCCATACCATGATAATAATGGACTAACCCTCTGAAACGTAAGCAAGCCCCCAACCGAATGCTGTCTTCTATAAGATGGTCATGGTGTCTCTTCACAGCAAGGGAACACTATGACAATATACATAAAAGAATAGACACCTGTGTTCATGGCCTGGAAATTCTACATTGTTAAGACAACCAAACAACCTTCAGTGAAATCCCCATGAAAGTATCAATGATGTTTTTGCAGGAGCATTAAAAAAAGAATCTCTAAAATTTATATAGACTATCCAAAGATCCCATATAAACAACAACAAAAACAAAAAACAAAAAAAAACTTGAAAAAGAGCCAAGAAAGATGACTCATACCTATTAACTTCAAGACTTTTTATAAAACTACAATAAAACAATATCCTGCCATATTTATATACTTATAAGTGATATAAAAATTAAGAGTGCTCAGAAATAAATATACACAAGAAAATATAACAATATCATAAGAATTATTTGAGGACTGCAGTATGGAAACTGACCACGTTTCATTCTGAAGAAAGCCTTATGCCTGACAGATTTTATTAACTCAACCAAGTACAATGAATTTAATAATAATAATAAAAGAATTGAACCCCAAATACAGGAGGCTCAGTACCAGTCTTTAAGATAAAAGCTATACATTACTGAAGGACTAGAACCTTGAAATGTGATTTATGATGACTTGTCCAGGACAGGTTTTGTGTGGGTCCATAGCTGTTAATAACTTAATGCCATGGAAATAGGTAGGACAGGAGAGATTAAGACACAGCCAAAAGCTTTTGCTTATGCCCCTAAACATTTTTTACAGAAGTCTTTAAAGTATTTCCATTAGCTTTAAAACCATTGCTTCAGAAAAACCAGGCTTCAATATTTATGCTCAAGATGTACAATAATCCAGCAGTTCAAAATAGTCCAGCATAGATATTATAAGTGACCCCTACCAGAGACTTCTACAGCTGATAAACAACTTTAACAAAGTGGCTGGATATAAAATTAACTCCAGCAAATCAGTAGTCTTCCTTTATACAAATGATAAACAGGCTCAGAGAGAAAATAGGGAAACAACCCCTTCACAATAGTCACAAATAAAGTATCTTGGTGTGACTCTAACCAAACAAGTGAAAGATCTGTGTGACAAGAACTTCAAGTCTCTCAAGAAAGAAATCAAAGAAGACCTCAGATCACATTGCTTTATAACAACATATAATAGGGCTTTTGAGACACAGTCCACATTCTACATAGCCTTGGCTATCCTGGAACTCACTATGGAGACCAAATCGGTCTCAAACTCAAGTAGCTCTGCCGATTTCTGCCTTCTGATTGTTGGAGACAAAGGCATGCACTACCACACCCAGCACTATATACTCTTTACAGGCATTTTTCCCTTGGAATTTATGCATTCCTGAAAGGTGGAATTTTCAAAAATAGAATTTACAAGTAAGACTATAATGAATAGTCAAAATAAAATTCTATATCAATTATTTATTGATTTATACAGAAGCCTCTCACCCATTTATTACAAGTGACTGTTAATTTATGAAACCAGTGGCAATATTCTCTATTCTTTGAAATTTAAAGCAAGAATTTGGTGCACAGCCTTAATCTCAGCACGTGGGAGGTAGAGCCAGGTGGATCTCTATGAATCTGAAGCCAGCTTGGTCTGCATAGTTCCAGAAAAGCCAGAGCTACATAGTGAGACACTGTCCAGAAAAAAAAAAAAAAAAAAGAAGCTATGACTCACCACAATCAATACCAGCTCATTTTTTGCGACACCTGTGTTCATGGCCTGGAAATTTTATATTGCTTATATATTTATATTCAAAGACTTTAGACTTTACCTTGAAATGCTTAAATGTGTTCTCACGATATTCATACCACTCGACAAAAAAATGCAGACTTCGGAAAAACATGAGCAAATCTCTTTTTTCTTCTGCTCTGTTAAGAGTAATATGCTTTGATTAATAAATAGTATGAAATGACAGGCTTACTTTATTTTCTTTCTAGTCACTGCTGCTGCTGCTGAAACAATTCATTACAAGCAGTTTTTTACTAGAATAAAATAGTAAAATTAAACTAAGGGTTGATATTCTTAGGAGTCACATCTCAGTATGGAAGGAAGAACATAAAAATGTGAAACAGGAGCATGTATAAAGATGAACTGGAATAAATAAAACTAGACGTACTGGCATGAATTCATGACTCCATAATACACACTTATTCACATGCGTATATAAAAGGTCAGATGGCTTTGTGTGTGTGTGAGTGTGAAAAGGCCAAGAAATAAAACACTCCAATAGCAAGCAACACATCTTGTGCCCAATCTTGGCTTCTAATACCAGTCCCAACTAAAAGTCCTCAATCCATTGATGGGACAGAAGAGGTTTTATATATTTTAATTTCTGGAAACCTTTTAATATCAAATTATAAGAAAGTGCTTGAAGATATGCACAGAATATCATCAACATACAAAGCAGTATCATATGGCTGTAGGAGCCAGTTCAAAGGACTGGCCAATTTTCAGATATGCTGATCACCAACATAAATAAAAAGATTAAGAAATTATGTAAAAGGGTTGGAGAGAATGCTCAGTGGTTAAGAACATTTACTGCTCTTTCAGGGGACCCAAGTTCAGTCCCCAGCATTTACAGCAGGTAGTTAAGAACTACTTAGAAGCCCAGCTTTACAGTATCTTTTGCCTCTGAGGGTACACACACACACACACACACACACACACACACACACACTTCAAAAACAAAACTGGGAGTGATTGATGCAATCCCAGCAATACAGAGATATGAACACAATATATTTACAAAATAATAGAGACATGGCCCCCAGTTGAGGCAGGGGGCCACCAACCCATCTTCAAAATTTTTGACCCAGAATTGTTCCTGTCTAAAAGAAATGCAGGGACAAAAATGGAGCAGAAACTGAAAGAAAGGCCACCCAGTGACCAACCCAACTTGGGATCCATCCCATGTGTGCACATCAAACCCTGACACTATTACTGATGCCATATTGTGCTTGTAGACAGGAGCCTGGCATAGCTGCCCTCTGAGAGGCTCTACCAGCAGATGACTGAGACAGATGCAGACACTTATAGCCAACTACTAGATTAAGGTCGGGGACCCCTATGGAAGAGTTAGGGGAAGGACTGGTGGAGCTGAGGGGAATGGCAACCCCATAGGAAGAACAACAGTATCAACTAACCCAGACCCTTCAAAGGTCCCAGAGACTAAGCCAAAAACCAAAGAGCATACCTGGGCTGGTTCGTGGCCCTGGGCACATGTATAGCAGAGGCCTCCCTTCTCTGGCCTCAGTGGGAAAGGATGCACTTAATCCTGTGGAAACTTGATGCCCCAGGGAAGAGGGATGCTAGTGAGGTGAGGTGGGAGTGGGTGGGCAGATGGGGGAATACCCTCTCAGAGGCGGGCGTGTGTGTGATAGGGTAAAGATCTCAGGGAGGGGGGGACCAAAAAGGGGGGCAACTTTTGGAATGTAAATAAATAAAATAATAGGAAAAAAGTAATAGAGATTTATTTTCCAAGCACAAAATCAAATTCTACTGGAAAATGAGGGGAACATGTAAGAGTGAAAGTTACCATTCTCAGGCAATATTGTGTTATATGTATACTCACACAAAAAGACAAGAAATTAGAAGGTAGAGAGAGCTGAGAAGAGGAAGGGGACAAAAGAAACAGTGGATAAAAATGACTGAAATACATTAAGTACTCATATATAAAATGTTATAATGAATTCCATTATTTTTAACTAATATAAAGTAATAAGTTATTCTAAGAATCTCACGTTTGAGAGGGAGATATTCTGAGAAGAAAAAGTCTATCACCCATACAATATTTTCTCAAGGATGCCCAACATGAATTGATCAAAAGAAAAAAATAAGGAAACTTCTATTAGAAAACAAGTGAAATCCATATCTGGTACCATTACTGGGGGCAAGAACCTGAATTACAGGTTATAGGTACTAATGAAGAACTTACCCCTCTTTTTCCCATTAATTAATTAATTAATTAACTAACTTTGTATCTGGATAGGAGCTTCCCCTCTCTCCTCCTGTCCCCTTATGTACCACACCTTTCTCCTCAGAGAAAGGGACACCTCCTATGGGTATCAACTGACTTGGCATATCAAGTTGTAGTAGGACTGGATACATTTTCTTATACTGAGGCTAGACAAGGTGTCCAGTTATGCTGAACTTACTGCTCTCACTCTGCAAAATGGATATAGTCCTAAACTGATATGGATACGTTTCTCAACCTTCATCAGAGAAGCTCCTCTTTTGCAGTAGATGGTGATTAACACAGAGACCCAAAAATGATAAAGGTGCAGAGACTGTGGGATGTTCAGCTCTAAGTAGAACATAGAGATCACACCCCATCCTCCAGGGCTCAGGGATCATTGTGGAAGACAAGGAGGAAACACTGCAAAAGTCAGAAGGAGTGGTAACTAGAACAAAACTGTCTTCTGGACACAACGGGGCAGTTGCACATATGGATTTATAGCTGTGGTGAGAGCATGCACAAGACTGGTGCAAGTTCAAGACAGACAAAATCCCAGCATGGAGAGAGAAACTCAGGAGCTATCGGCAATTTGACAGCTGCTGGGAGAGGGAGGAGCCTTTAAGGGTATGGTATACTGGCCCTGATCTGGTGAGTGCACACACCCAAATGTGGATTTGATGGATTAAAAATACGAAGTAGGGAAGAGGGTGGATCTAGGAGTGGTGGGGAGGGAATGAATATGATTTAAATGTGTTGAATGGCACTGTCAAAGAAGTAATAAAAGAGAAAATAAAAACTTGAAAAAATTCTATTTTCTAAAGATGGCGAAGTCAGAAATGACAAAGAAGGTCCTGCACTGTTCCAGATAAAGGGGCATTAGAGACATGACAAGCAAACATTTGACCTTAGAGTATATTGTAGATCTCAGAGAAAAGAACAAAATGAAATCAAGTACAAAAACTGGACCATAGATGGCATGCTAAAAAACTAATCATTCCACTATAATTTCAGAAGGTAAAATGCACTTTAAAATGCAGAGCTCTGGTATTGCTCAGCATTTCCTTAGTAGATGAGGCCTGGGATCATTTCCTACCACTGCAAAAGCAACCAAATAAGCAAGCAAAACCAAAACCAAAACCCTACAGTACCTAAGAGTATGTGGGGTAACCCAGCCAAGATACTGAAATAGGTGTTATACATTCCAAAATGGTTCCATCAGAAACAGTAAAAAGACAGTCTTCTATTAGTAAATAAAACAGTGTTCTCTTATGTTATTTAAATGATGTATAATTAAATAACTAGGTGTGGTGACACACACCTTTAATTCCAGCACTCCCTAGGCAAAGGCAGGCAGATCTCTGTAAATTCAAGGCCTGCCTGGCCTGCAAAAGGAGTACCAGGACATCCAGGCTAGATTTTTCTAAACAAAGAAAAGAAAAGAAAGAAAAAGAAAGGAAATGAAGAAATTATGTTATCTAGTAGAAATTTCAATGTATGCATGCCACTATGTTCATATGAAAACTATAACATAAAGAGAAAATAGACAGATCCATGATTAATGGGGATTACAGACTGTACTTGCAATGAATGGCAAAGTACATACACACACACACACACACACACACACACACATGCGCGCGCGCACACATAGACACACAATTTATATAAATTACATAATTAAATATATATTTGTCAGTGTGTGTGAGTGTGTGTGTATGTGTGTATATGTGTATACTTTGCCATTGCCATTCTGTCAAGTTCAGCTCTTATTAGACAGCAGCAGCCATCTGTAGGAACCTGGGCAGAGAAAAAAACAACTTTGTATTCCCAGTTTATGCCATCTGTGTGCTCTGATGGCTGACACTGCTTCTGATCACAGAAGTGCAGATAAAAGACAGGGAGCATGCGCTTTGTTCTCCCGGAGCTGGAATTACAGGCAGTTATGAGCTGCTAACATGGTGTTGGAACTGAACAGTAAGTGCTTTGTGCCCCTGAACCATCTCTCCAGCCTTGAGAAAGTCATTTTCTCCAGAGGTGTGGCCCTGGTACAGTACCACACCCATGTACATATGGAAAGCACTGGTTGGATTCAGATTACTCAGGGGCAAAAGGAAGACATGAAGTTGTAAGGGTAATGTGTTGGGTGAGGGGTCCAGGAGAAGGTGAAGAAGGAACAGAAGGGAGGAGTGGATATCATCTAAGAATAAATAAAAAAATACATAAAGTCCAACCTCAAATCACTACCCAGACTAATGTTATAAATATGTTAATAAGTAAAAGGAGCAAGATGATAAGCGTATAAACCACAAAGCTACATTTCCATGAAGTCCAAAGACACACAAAACAGAAGAAATAAAGTTCAAAAGTGGGCAAAACCTACCTATGGTGTTATGCCTTGGGACACTGACTCAGCACGATTTGCAGGAAGAGTGGAGAGAGGACTCTGAGGGCCTGTGAGGACTGGTGCATAGGTATACTCTGCCACTTCCAGCAATTTACTAAGTACTTCCCCTAAGACTGTTTGCTCTTCTCAATGTAAATGATGTCTTAATAAACAGGTGTTTTTAAATGACAAAATATCAGTCTAGTCAACTAAGTCTATAAAGAAATGAAGCAATTTTTTATTGAAAACCTACTATGTTGCAGGTTTGGGTACAAGCACTAAAGACCTTGTCCTCAGGGAAGGGTGGACACATTTTATACAATATATATATAAAAACTCTAGATATACTGAGAGAAAAAGATAAAGAAAGAAGCACAGAAAAGGCTAGAGATGTAGCTCAGTGTCTAGAGGACCCAGGCTCAGTTTCCAGCACTCACGCGGCAGTTCATAACTGACTGTAACTCCAGTTCAAGGCGATTTAGCACCCTCTTTTGACCTCCATGGGGACCAGGCACACACAATACACATACCCACTGTTAGCTCTCAAACCCAGAATGGCTGAGGTGCCTATTTAACATATCAAAGTGGACACTAGCTGCCAGGTTCTTCCTCCATCCCTCAGTCCCTCCCTGTTATGGCTTATGGATGGCATATCCTGCCCCCTACCCCAAACTTCTCCAGCCCAGGCTGCAATTGTAGCCTTAGACACATGCATCTGTGAGGTGTGCCCCATGTTTCACCTCACACAGGTCTGTGATTTCATCCACTGTTGTGTGTGGCACTAAAACCTTATCCCTGGCTTTTACCGAGTCTACCAGGCTTCCCCCATTCTTCTATGTATGCTTCTTTCTTTTGGGGGCCTGGGTGGTTTTTGAGACAGGGTTTCTAAACTGTGGTTTTAACCAGCTGTGGCCACATACAGACACTTAGTCTCAAAACAAAAGTTATGATTAATACACTAAAAGCTCCAGTTAAAAGGTGATCAGCATACACGCACAGTGGCATTTTTCTGACCTCCAAAGGCACTGCACACACATGGTATTTAAAATATACACAGGCAAAACACCCATACACATAAAATTTTTAAAAAGAAAAACTATTTAATGTGTATTTAAAAACAAAAAAATTGTAAAGAAAAATTAAAAACCTGTGGAGTAAAAATCAACCACAAAGCAATAGATTTGTAAATCAGGAGCTGGAGAGATGGCTCGGTGGCCAAGAGCACTAGCTGTTCTTTCAGAGGACCCAGGTCCAAGTCCTAGCATCCACATGGCAGCTCACAACCGTCCAACTCCAGTTTCAGGGCATCTGACACTCTCACACAGACATAAATGCAGGAAAATCTCCAATGCACATAAAAATATATGAATTAGTTTTAAAAAACTGTAAAACAACTCACCTAGATGCAAATTCACTTAATTCTGAATATTCTGTGGGCTCCATTATTATGCTGAGGTCAGTTATAATAGAAGATTTTTTCTCTTTAGTCTAAAATAAAGATAAAAAGTTTATGTACAAGAGCAGACTATCTTTAAGGCAAGAATATTTTAAAATATGCAAATAAAAAATGATAAGAAATAAGATATTGACTATTGTCAAGTAAATTAAATGATATTTAGTACTTAGTAAAATCTAAAATGATTTCCAAATTCATTACTTAAATTGAATATTGACACAATAAATATTAGGAGAAATGAAATTTTAAAAACTTCCAACCAAACAATAGGGAAATAACTAGCAAATATAATTACACAAAAGTTCAAATTAACTGTAGGGTGGTCATGATGCATGCTGTGGCTGTCCTGGAACTCACTCTATAGACCAGCCTGGTCTCAAACTCACAAAGATCCATCTGCCTCTGCTTCCCAGAGCTGGGATTACAGGAGTACATTAGCATGCCTAGTGAAGTTCCACAGACATTCTTTTTATTTTTTCGGATATTTACTTTATTTACATTTCAAATGTTTTCCCCTTTCCAGGCCTCCCCTTTGGAAACCCCCTATCCCATCTCTCCTTCTCCTGCCTCTATGAGGGTGCTCCCCCACCCACCCACCCTCTCCTGTCTTCCCTCCCTAGCATTCCCCTACACTGGGGCATCTAACACTCTCTCCCCCCATGATGGCCAACAAGGCCCTCTGCCACATATGTGGCCAGCACCATGGGTATTCTTTGGTTGGTGGTCCATTCTCCTAGAGCTCCGGGGCGTCTGGTTAGTTGACACTGTTGCTCCCTCCCTGGGACTGCAAACCCCTTCAGCTCCTTCAGTCCCTTCACTAACTCCTCCATGCTCAGTCCAATGGTTGGCTGAGAGTATCCGCTTCTGTATTTGTCAGGCTCTGCCTGAGCCTCTCAGGAGACAGCTTATCATGCTTCCATCAGCAAGCACTTCCCAGCATCCACAATAACGTCCGGGTGGGGCAGTCTCTGGATGGCCTTGCCTTCATTCTCTGCTCCACACTTTGTCTCCATATTTCCTGGTGTGAGTATTTTCAAGTTCTAAGAAACACTGAAGCATCCACATTTTGGTCTTCCTTCTTAGGCTTCATATGGTCTGTGAATTGAATCTTGGGTATTCCGAACTTTTGAGCTAATATCCAATTATGAGTGAGTACATACTGTGTTTGTTCTTTTGTGACTGAGTTACCTCTCTCAGCATATTTTCAAGTTCCATCCATTTGCCTGCGAATTTCATGAAGTCATTGTTTTTAATAGCTGGGTAGTATTCCATTGTGTAAATGTACCACATTTTCTGTATCCATTCCTCTGTTGAGGGACGTCTGGGTTGTTTCCAGTTTCTGGCTATTAAAAATATGGCTCCTATGAACATAGTGGAGCATGTGTCCTTATTATATGTTGGAGCATCTTCTGGGTACATGCCCAGGAGTGGCAATACCTGGGTCATCAGGTAGTACTATGTCCAATTTTCTGAGGGTCCGCCAAACTGATTTCCAGAGTGGTTGTACCAGCTTGCAATCCCACCAGCAATGGAGGAGTATTCCTCTTTCTCCACATCCTCGCCAGCATCTGCTGTCACCTGAATTTTTGATTTTAGCCATTCTGATTGGTGTGAGATGGAACCTCAGGGTTGTTTTGATTTGCATTTCCCTGATGACTAAGGATGTTGAACATTTCTTTAGGTGCTTCTCAGCCCTTCGAATTTCCTCAGTTGAGAATTCTCTGCTTAGCTCTGTTTCTCATTTTTTGATAGGGTTATTTGGATCTCTGGAGTCTAACTTCTTGAGTTCTTTGTACATATTGGATATTAGCCCTATATCAGATGTAGGATTGGTAAAGATCTTTTCCCAATCTGTTGGTTGCCGTTTTGTCCTATTGACAGTGTCCTTTGCCTCACAGAAGCTTTGCAATTTCATGAGGTCCCATTTGTCAATTCTTGATCTAAGAGCACAAGCCATTGGTGTTCTGTTCAGGAACTTTTCCCCTGTGCCCATGTGTTCGAGACTTTTCCCCACTTTCTCTTCTATTAGATTCAGTGTATCTGGTTTTATGTGGAGGTCCTCAATCCACTTGGACTTGAGCTTTGTACAGGGAGACAGGAATGGATCAATTTGTAATCTTTTACATGTTGACGTCCAGATGAACCAGCACCATTTGTTGAAAATGCTGTCTTTTTTCCACTGGATGGTTTTAGCTCCTTTGTTAAAGATCAAGTGACCAGAGGTGTGTCCAATGATATTATTACAACTCAAATTTTAAAGACAACATAATTAAAAATTGGACAAAGGACTTAAATAGGAATTTCTCCAAAGCAATATACAAATAGTAATCTATTGATATATAACATACTGTTCTTATTACCCTCTAAATATATATATACATATATAAATGCATATGCATATATATATGTGTATATATATATACCTGCATATACACATATTACAATATGGATTCTTGTAAACCTTAGCTATGCTGTCAACTTTGAAATACGGTATCTCGCCGGGCAGTGGAGGCGCACGCCTTTAATCCCAGCACTTGGGAGGCAGAGACAGGCAGATTTCTGAGTTTGAGGCCAGCCTGGTCTACAGAGTGAGTTCCAGGACAGCCAGGGCTACACAGAGAAACCCTGTCTCGAAAAACCAAAAAAAGAAAAAAAAAACCAAAAAAAGAAAGAAAGAAAGAAATAAGGTATCTCAGCTTGTCATGTTGAGTTGGCACAATACATAAATTAATAGTTATATTGGTCTGGAAATGTTAAATTTAGTTTCTTCCATTTGTTAATTACCAGGGGTTAATACACTGTATTAAGTATGTAAGTTCTTACCTATGTAGGTTTGATCACAGAATCAGAGGAAATGATGGACACACCCTCACTACCTAGTAGTTCCATCTGATCTAGTAACTGCTCTCCTAGTCATACAGCCAAAACAAACCCATATATCCACTGAAAAACCTTCCATGAGTGCTTATAACAGCATTAGTCATAACAGCCAAAAGTGACAACAACTTCACCAACTGATGAAATGGACAAAAAGCCATGGTACATCTGCACACGGGATATTACTTCTGCCCCACCAAAGTACTAACACGTGCTTTAACAAACAGGATGGGCCTTGAAACATAATAAATAAAAAAGGCAGACACAAGAAACCAGATGTTACGTGACTCCATCCCCATGAAATGTTCAAAGAGGGAAATAAATAAAAAGGAGATTAATGCCTCCCAGGGCTGAGAAGAGGAAGAAACAAAAGGTTTATCTCAATGAAGTTTTATTTTAAAAAATTATTTTAAGGAAAAAATAGGATGTTGGAGGTTTAACAGCACTTGTGCCCTTGCAGGAACCTCTGCTCAGCTCTTTGCATCCTCATGATGACTCATGACCTCTTTAATGCCAATTCCACGGGATCCAATGCTATCTCCTGGATGCCACAGGCACCAAGCACAGACATGACATACATACACATAAAGTAAAATAAATACGTGAATAATCTTTAAAAAGAAAACAGAAAGGCTGGGGGAAAACAAAATTCTCTCCCTCTCTCGCTTCCTCTCTCCCTGCACATGTGTGTTGTATGTGTGTGTGTGTGTGTGTGTGTGTGTGTGTGTGTATGTATGTGTGTTAGATTTTGGTCTTTTACCCATCAACACAGGCAGATCATTTTGGGATTTAGTGCCCTGACTTGCACATCTCTTACAAAGTTGCAGTTTCTGCTTAGCCAGCATAAAGCTAACTTCATTCCTGCCCTGCCACTGGTCCTTATAACCACGTCACTTCTGAATTGATAAATAAGGGAAATGTCCTGATAAATACCCCTGACCTCAATGTCCTTGCAGTCTGAACAGGTCATTTTTCTGTTATGTTCTTTTAGTAGGAGGTCTCAGAGTATTTTTTTAAACTTAAGAACTATGAATAGAAATCCCTAAGAAAGGGCCCTAGAGTCAGGTATAGTAGCTCATACCTGCAATGCCAGCATCCATGAGTCCTGAAGCTGGAGGACTGGCACAAGTGGCCAGCCTGGACTACACCGTGAGTTCTAAATGAGCCTGGGCTACAGCGTGAGAGACCTTGTCTCAACCTTATCCCTACCACTTCACCACCAAAAATACTTAGAAAGAAACTAATTTTGTAAACTGTATATACTTTTAAGACAGGAGTCAGTTTCCTATAGGCAGTAAGGGAAAAGGTCTGAGGTTAAATTGTCATGGGTAGGTACAAAGAGAACATAATTCAGTCAACAGGCAGCATGACACAAGACAAAGTTGGAGACCAGCAACAAATACAGGGTGAGCAAGTTGCATGGTAGCCAAAGTTAGTGGCTGCCAGCAGATCCAAAAAGATTGGCAGCTAATAAAAAAACTTTAAAATGGACATAAATGGGCCTCAGCTAGCAATCACTACCATAATTGGGCAAACAGCATGTGATCATCATGCAGAGCCTGTTGGCTCCTCATCACTTAGCCCAAGGATATACCTAGAGAATGAGCAAACTGCAACAAAAATTGTCTCAGTTTTTGTTCCAGTTTCTGTTGTAAGCCCTAGGAGAAGCCACACAACTTAACACTTTCTGCCTTTCTTGAGGAGTTCTCTAACTTTTCTATAATGTCTCAGTTTTCCGTAACAAATCTGCTTTGACTTTGCTTATTTCTCCTTTGTCTGCAACTTTATCTAACATTGATATGAGCCTTAAGAACTTAAGACACTTATTGTTGTTGTTATTATATTATATACTGTTATTTATTTTATTATATTATGTTATTTTTTATTATTATTATTATTATTATTATTATTATTATTATTATTATGGCAGCTTATTTTGTTGAAACAAAAGAATATAGACAAAAGTCCACTGTTTTGTTTCTCTACCTTGATTTTGGAATCTGTTTATATTACTAAATGAGGCATTGCTGAGCATTTAAAAAGTACTCACAGCTTCTAAATAAAAAAACAAAACAACTTAAGATACTGTCTCAGGTTGACTTTTGGTCACTGTTGGTTAGTAGTCAGTCACCTTAGTTTTTGGGCCTTTCTGGGTTGAGAGATACCTTCTTTGCTTTCAAAAATCTGCACCAACATGAAACAAAGATTTCATTATTTGGGTTCAAATATTCAAGTAAACAGGTTACTTTTAAAGCCTGTCAAGATGAAATTATATTCTCTTCATTAAAAAGTGCCTACTTTTTAGTATTTTGTTTCATGGATAGAAGTTACATAAATACTCTTTAGCATCCTACAAAGTCCCACCCATCTGACCTTCACTGCAAGGAGATGGAAGGCTGATACTGTGTGCACGCTTGCTCTGATGGCCTTAAACTGCTTCACAAACACTCCAGTGCTGACAGCTCCCGGCAATCAACTGGAGGAAAGGAATTCTATGTTCCAAACACCTTTGACAAGAACTGCATCAACAGAAGGAATGACTCATATTCTCTACACAGATTTTCCCATCTTGGTTTCTAACATTCTACTAATAGAACTTAAGGGTACTGTGCCCCTTAGTTTCATGTCAACTTGACAGAAGCTGAAGTCATCTAAGAGGAGGAATCCTCAATTAAGAGAATGCCTCTATTTGATCTGGCTGTAGACAACTTTCTTAATTAGTGATTTGTGGGGAAGGGCACAGACTACTGTGGGCTCTGCCATCCCTGGGGTGGTGGTCTTGGCTTCTGTAAGAAAGTAATGACATGCCCAAGCCAGTAAGCAGTTCCCTCCATGGCCTTTCAATCAGCTCCTACCTCCAGGACACTGCCTCGCTTGAGTACTGTCCTGACATCCTTCCGTGATGAACAGTGATGTAGAAGTGTAAACCAACCTTTCCTCCCCCAACTTGCTTTGGTCATGGTGTTTTATCACAGCAATAGTAACCCTAACTAGGACACGCATTTTGGTTCAAAAAATTGTACTAATATTTATTTTGCAAAAATAAGTATTTATAAAACTGAAGCACGGTATTTAAATCTTTTAATTTTCTGACAGCTAAATGTCTCCCTCTAGTGGAATGTTTGATTTTAGGGAAAGAAAAAAAAAAAAACCCAACACATTGCTGCGTCTTTATTTCTTTTTTCCCTAGCAATCTTAAAAGTAAAAACATATACAAGCAGCGTAATGGCAGCACACATCTTGAATCTAAGCCCCCAGGAGGCAGAGGCAAGAGGATCTCTGAGTTCAAGGCCAGCCTGGTCTACAGAGCTAGTTCCAGGACAGTCACAGCAATACAGAAAAACCCTGTCTCAAACAAATAAACAAAAACGTTTGTTTTAGGTTACTTTTCTGTTGATTAACACCATTTTCAAAAGGAACTTGTAAGAGGTAAAAAAAAAATCTTCCAATTTCAGATCACAGTTCATCACGCAGGGAAGTCAGGGCAGGAACTTACAGCAGAAACCATGGAGGAATGCTGTTTACTGAGTTTCTCACTAGCTTATGTTCAGCTGTATTTCTTAAACATTTCAGGACCATCTGCCTAGGGTTGGTGCCACCCACAGTGACATCCACATCAATCAAAACAATTCCACACAGATATGCTTCCAGGCCAATATGATCTCAAACTTCTCTCTTCCTTCCCAGGTGATTCTAGGTTGTGTTAAGTGGACACGAAAAACTAACCAGCATAATGATAAAACAATTTTAGAAATATCTAAATTTACCAATCAATCAAATGTATATGTACACTTCCATTGACCTAGCAATTCTAATTTTTTAAAGATTTATTCTAAGTATATAGGTGTTGTCCCTGCATGTATATATGGATACCATATACATTCAGGCAGAAGAGGACATCGATTTATTTTTCTTCTAAAAGTATTTGTTTACTTGGAGATACTATAACCCAGAAAAATAAAAAGGAAAAATTAAAATTCATTCTAGTTATTGTTAGATTGGACAAAATATTCATTGCATGTTTATTGTACAACAGAAAAATCCTTCCAGCTATAGCTACAGACAAATTTATATAGATATAAGTACATTTCTTTTAGACGTTTCATAAATAAAATGTCACAAATAGCAAGTCCATGTCCTTATCACTTCCTTTTTTTGATATTTTGTTTACATTTCAAATGTTTCCCCCTTTCCAGATCTCCCCTTTGGAGCCCCCTATCCCCTCCCCCTGCCTCTATGAGGGTTTTCCCCCACCCACACACCCACACTTTTCTTCCCTCCTTGGCATTCCCCTATACTGGGGCATCTAACACCCTCAGGACCAAGGGCCTCTCCTGCCCCTGATGGCTAACAAGACCCTCCTCTGCCACATATGTGGCAAGTACCATGGGTCCCTCCATGTGTATTCTTCGGTTGGTGATCCAGTCTCAGGAAGCATCTGGAGGTCAGGCCAGTTGACACAGTTGCTCCCTCCCTGGGGCTGCAAACTCCTTCAGCTCCTTCAGTCCCTTCTCCAACTCCTCCATCTGGGACCTTACACTCAACCCAATGGTTGCTATGAAATGACTCTTGGATATTCTGAACTTTTGGGTTAATAACCACTTATCAGTGAGTACATACCATGTTCATTATTTTGTGACTTTGTTACCTTGTTCAGGAGGATATTTTCAAGTTCCATCCATTTGCCTAAGAATTTCATAAAGTCATTGTTTTTAATAGCTGAGTAATACTGTATCCATCCTTCTGTTGAGGGACATATGGGTTGTTTCCAGCCTCTGGCTATTATAAATATAGCTGCTATGAACATAGCGGAGCATGTGTCCTTATTACATGTTGGAGCATCTGCTGGGTATGTGCCCAGGAGTGCAATAGCTGGGTCCTCGGGTAGTACTATGTTCATTTTTCTGAGGGTCCACCAAACTGATTTCCAGAGTGGTTGTACCAGCTTGCAATCCCACCAGCAAGGGAGGAGTGTTCCTCTTTCTCCACATACTCTCCAGCATCTGCTGTCACCTGTGTTTTTGATCTTAGCCATTCTGACTGGTGTGAGGTGGAATCTCAGGGTTGTTTTGATTTGCATTTCCCTGATGACTAAGGATGTTGAACATTTATTTCTTTAGGTGCTTCTCAGCCCTAAATGTGTGCTTTGAGCATTAGTAAAGTTTTTTTTTTTTTTTTTACGAATGTGGGTGTGCCCTTGCATTCAGGGCATAGATGTTCAGAATTGAAAGTTCTTCTTGGTAGATTTTTCCTTTGATGAGTATCAAGTGTCCTTCCTTATCTTTTTTGATGACTTTTGAGTGAAAGTCGATTTTATCCGATATTAGAATGGCTACTCCAGCCTGTTTCTTGGGACCATTTGCCTGGAAAATCGTTTTCCAGCCCTTTACTCTGAGGTAGTGTTTGTCTTTAACATGGAGGTGTGTTTCCTGGTTGCAGCAAAATGCTGGGTCCTGTTTATGGATCCAGTCTGTCAGCCCATGTCTTTTTATTGGGGAATTGAGGCCATTGATCTTAAGAGATATTAAGGAATAGTGATCGTTGCTTCCTGTTACTTTCAATGTTATTTTTATGTTTGCGTGGCAATCTTCTTTTGAGTTTGTTGAAAGATTTTTGCTTTTTCTAGGGTGTAGTTCCCTCCTTGAGTTGGCGATTTCCATCTATTATCCTTTGTAGGGCTGTGTTTGTGGAAATAGTGTAAATTTGGTTTTATCATAGAATATTTTGGCTTCACCATCTATGATAATTGAGAGTTTTTCTGGGTATAGCAGCCTGGGCTGGCATTTGTGTTCTCTTAGGGTCTGTATGAGATCTGCCCAGGATCTTCTAGCTTTCATAGTCTCTGGTGAGAAGTCTGGTGTAATTCTGATAGGTCTGCCTTTATATGTTACTTGCCCCTTTTCCCTTACTGCTTTTAATATTCTTTCCTTATTTTGTGTATTTGGTGTTTTGACTATAATGTGACGGGTGGAATTTCTTTTCTGGCCCAATCTATTTGGAGTTCTGTAGGCTTCTTGTATATTTATGTTCATCTCTTTCTTTAGTTTAGGGAAGCTTTCTTCTATAATTTTGTTGAAGATATTTACTGGTCCTTTAAGTTGGGAATCTTCACTCTCTTCCATACCTATTATCCTTAGGTTCTGTCTTTTTTTTGGTTTGGTTTTTGTTTGTTTTTGTTTTTTTTTTTTTTGAGACAGGGTTTCTCTGTGTAGCCCTGGCTGTTCTGGAACTCACTCTGTAGACCAGGCTGGCCTCGAACTCAGAAATCCATCTGCCTCTGCCTCCCAAGTGCTGGGATTAAAGGCATGGGCCACCACTGCCCGGCTAGGTTCTGTCTTCTCATTATATCCTGGATGTTTTGGGTTAGGAGCTTTTTGCATTTTGCATTTTCTTTGACCGTTGTGTCAATGTTTTCTATGGTATCTTCTGCACCTGAGATTCTCTCTTCTATCTCTTGTATTCTGTTGGTGATGCTTGCATCTATGACTCCTGATCTTTCCTAGGTTTTCTAACTCCAGGGTTGTCTCCCTTTGTGATTTCTTTATTGTTTCTGTTTCTATTGTTAGTTCCTGGATTGTTTTGTTCATTTCCTTCCTCTGTTTGATTGTGTTTTCCTGTAATTCTTTAAGGGATTTTTGTGTTTCCTCTTTAAGGGCTTCTAGTTGTTT
>JADRCH010000119.1:171667-193307 GCA_019843965.1 Rhynchomys soricoides | reverse complement strand
AAACTACATGCCACCATCCAAAGACATTTGTTTTACTAAAAAATTCTAACATTCTCTTCTAGCCGTTTTTCTTTGAATTCTCCAGAATGCATTCATACCACATCTCATTTTTTTTTTCCAAGACAGTGTTTTTCTGTGTAGCCCTGTGTGTCTTGGACTTGCTTTATAGACCAGGTTGACCTTCCAACTTAAAGAGATCCACCTGCCTCTGCCTCCCCAGTGCTGGGATTAAAGACATATGCCACCTGTCTGGCTACCACATCTCACTTTAACCCACGTGTGTATGCCATTGTGTAAAGCAGAAACCAGAAAGTGAAAGTCAATAATTATCATTCATGTTTAGAATTATTAAATGAGCCGGGCAGTGGTGGCACACGCCTTTAATCTCAGCACTCAGAAGGCAGAGGCAGGTGGATTTCTGAGTTTGAGGCCAGCCTGGTCTACAGAGTGAGTTCCAGGACAGCCAGGGCTACACAGAGAAACCCTGTCTCGAAAAAAACCAAAACAAAAAGAAAAAAAAAAAGAATTATTAAGTGAAATAGAAGGCATTGTAGAATGAAAAGCTTTTTTTTTTTTTTAAGTAAAAATCACCTCTGTAAGTAATTTGCTTCCGATCGATCCATATGCTAAATGGGACAAATTTGCAGCAAATTCACAGTCAAAAAAAAGTACTTTAATTTTAGTACTTCTAAAGAATTTGAAGAGACCTTTTTTTTAAGTAAAGGATGAGAATAAGGCTGTGCTGGTTGAGTTTTGATTGAGTTTTGGTTGAGTTTTGGTTGAGTTTCTACCGTGCATTAATACCTGCATTAGATACTTGGCATATACACAGGACGGAAAAAAAAAGAAGGGAGATTTGCAAGGAGTTGGAAGGGAAGAACTGAGAGCTGAAGGGTCGGTCAGCTAGCCTGGAGGATGTAATGCAGAAACTAGAAGAGAAACCTTTCCTCAGCAAGGTGGGGAGGATGGACCCCTGAAAGCTGCCCTCTGACCACCACAGCATGTGTGTGTGCACCCCAACACATACTCATAATAAAACTTAGAAACCACACTCAAGTTAAAGAATGATGCATACCATTTTCTGTCTCTTCAGTGTTTGCAATGTCCTCCATCTTTGAGTAGTTTCTTATAGTGAAGCCAGTAAGTTTACTTAGAAATGAGAGCTCAGATTTTAAATGTCCAAGCTGACTTCTCAGGTCTTTCAAGGATTCCAATTCCTCAGAATCTGACTGGGAAACTTTTTGAAATGATTTCCTGAAAAGCAAATATTATAGTTACTTGACAACTGGTACATGTTTTACTATACAAATTTCCCTCTATATTCCACCCCTATTACCAAAGGTGGGGCTCAGAGAGATAGCTCAGTGGTTAGGCTAAGAATACAGGCTGTTCTTCCAGAGGACCCCATTTTTACATCCAGCACCCATATGGTGGTTTACAATACTCTGTAACTCCAGTTCCAGGGGATCCAGCACCCTGTTCTGGCCTCCAGTGGGTACCAGACACAGTAGTACACAGACATACATGCAGTCAGAACAGGCATATTCCAAGGCTTGTCGAGCTTAAAATAAAAAATAAAATGGTAGACTACAGGCTGCCTCTGTATGACCTGAAGAAGTGTCAAGGTAAAAAAAAAAAAGACTTTTCCAAGAGAGAAAGAGAGAGAACATCTCAGAAAATCAGAAAACTGGATGCAACAGGAAATCACATTAAATAAACCAGAAAGGCAAATGCTAGTTTTATCTCATCTGTGAAACTTATATTTAAAGTTCTCTCCTCCTCGCACCTCCCATCGAGAGAGAGAGAGAGAGAGAGAGAGAGAGAGAGAGGGAGTGTGTGTGTGTGAGTGTGTGTGTGTAGGAAGGGGAGATTACCAAATCAAGATCATTCAGCCAATAGCAAAGCCATGTTCTGAAGGCATTCAATTTTGACATCAGAGATTATGGACACATGGATATAACTAAACAACTTAGTTCCAATATTCTGGCTGCCAATCCAATCAACTATCAAGATCATTTTAAAAGTATCTTGGAGGATCGTCAAGATGGCTCTGCAGGTAGAAGTACTTGCTGCAGAAGGCTGACATTGGAGTTTTATCAACACTGGAAGGAAAGAACTGTCACTTGGACATGTCTATTCTATACTCTGACCTCCACATATATACTATAGCATTCAAATGCAATAATAATAATAATAATAATAATAATAATAATAATAATAATAATAATAAATTAAGTAGCTCAGGAAATAGGTCTCAATCTTCCTTCAAAGTAAGAAAAAAAATGCACATTAAATCTACATATTTGGGAATTGACATTTAATGTATCCCCTAATCTGGACTCTTCTAACTTTTTTATTTTTTTTCTTTTTTTCTTTTCATATTTTATTTACATTTCAAATGTTTCAGATCTCCCCTTCGGAAGAGCTTCTTAAAAGTATAGGGGCAGGCTGTGTTGATAAAATACACATTCTAGTTAGGTAAGTGGGGATGGAGTCAGCTCGGGCAGTCTCACCAACTCCCAAGAAATCTTAATGCTTCCAGTCTGTGGGTCACATGTGAGTCAGTAGCAAGAATCTCCCATTCTCGCTGTGGAAGAGCATACATAGGCTGGAGGACACACACACATTTCCCTCTCTCATCAGTCACAACGTTCTCTTATTTTTCTTTAGAACTTCTCCACGTTTTCCTGCACGTGCTCTTTGCAGCACAGAAAAATCTCATTCTCTGCACCTGTACCAAATTATACCTAATAAAATAAAGGTAGTTTGTTTTCATGTTTAAGATACTAAGTTACTGCTAGTTTCAGCCTTCCTTCTCTCTTTGAATGGACAATGCCTGGGCTTATGGATTTCTCTAGGACCTTAGGCAAGCTATTTAATTTCTCTGACACTCAGATCAATTACCTTTAAATAAGGCTTAATAATAGCACCTAATCAGAGGACTATCACACTTTCCTATAGACCAAATACCAATTTATAGTTGCCCATGCTAAGCGGCCCTGCCACCGGGCTATATAAACCCCCGCCCTTATGTTATTAACATAATGCAAAAAAAAAAAAAAAAAAGTCAGGACTACTTAACTATGGTTAGATGACTCACAAAAACAAATCCAGGAAACCAAAATTAAAGAATCCCAACCAGACAGACCCCGCATGGTGGCTCAGATACTTACCCCACTACTGGGTGTGGGAACTGAGGGCTGAGGAAGAAGGATCTTAAGTTTGAAACCACTTGAGCCAATTCCTGACCTACAGAGTAACAACCTCTCCAACCCCAGAAAAAAAAACAGCTATCTACTGTTTGCCGAAGGCAAGATTGCTTAAAGAGCAAGACTTTCCCTTTGATTCTCATCAACCAGGCGAAAACAACCCTTAGGAAAACTATTTTCTGCTGATTATGCTGATTATATTCAAGACATAAGCCCCAAACGCAGCGTTCACACTCTGAGGTCATCGTCCTCACAGAATACCGATTCAAGTTCACATTCCAGGACGCCTCCCACCACATTATTCTACACTTGGCTCCGGGGGAGTCAGAGCCCACACCTGTCAGAATGTTGATAGGTCCGCCGGGTGCTAACATGCATGGGCCGGAGGGATGGAGAGCCACGTACCAGGACGTCTTCTCCCCGAGGTTTTGCAGCATTTTGCATTCTCGCTGTAGCGCTGCGACCTCCGCTTCCAAGGCGCGCAGTTCGCGGGTCTCGGGATCCATGGCTACCAGGGCAGAGCCGTGAAAGCGAAGCCCGGACTCAGCTGTCTGGGCGCCTCAAGAGCCCCAAGCTTCAAGCAGCGCGCGCGTTCCCGGCGCAGACCATTTCAGAGCTCGCGGGGGAGAGGTTGCTTGGGCGACGCGCGTCCACTGCCACGGCCTCCAACAACGTTCCACTGCCTTACGTCCCTCAGAAAGTCGCGTCGAGTGTCTAGACACTCCCGACGCTTCTGAGAGTTGGTTCGTTCCAAAACGAACGTCAAGCTCCAACGGCTGCCCGCCCCCCTCCAACCGCCACTGGGCTATCCCTTACGTCACTGAAGGGGCGGCTCTGGGAAGCACGAGGAAAGGAGTTTCTTTATTTTGGTTCCGCTTCTTCACTTCCGCCTACTTGGCCCGGAAATCAGGAATCGCTCGGCGGAATGTCTTTTCTGTAGGAATTACGGATTTTTTTTTTTTTTTTTGCCCCCTCCTCTGGCAATTTTACAACGTGGAGGAGAACTAACACAACGTTAGTTAAAGCGAAGGCGGACGAAATAAAGAGCCCTCTGGAACTGCGTGAAAACGGAACCTTAGGAGATTGGGTTGGAAACCCTGTAGGAAGAAAA
The DNA here is from genome assembly GCA_019843965.1 of Rhynchomys soricoides. Taxonomy (NCBI): domain Eukaryota; kingdom Metazoa; phylum Chordata; class Mammalia; order Rodentia; family Muridae; genus Rhynchomys; species Rhynchomys soricoides. The sequence goes on along the minus strand of JADRCH010000119.1, from coordinate 188,987 downwards.
AGAAAATGCACCTGCCGGCACGTGTTATTAGACGTTAGGGGATACTCTGCACTTGAGCTGAGGGCCAGCGTCCTGAGGAGTGTGTTTACGCGTGAGAAGTGATGGGCTGTTGGGCCTAGCCTCTTCTCCTTACTTGGAACTTCCTGGGGGGAGAAGGCGGGGTTGGAAGGATGGGGCGGTGGCTACCAGAAGTGGTACACTGTAGGTCTTTCCCAGCCTGCAGGTCTTTGCTTTGGGCTCCTGCCGCTGTTTTGTGATCTCGCTTGGAAGTAATCAGCCAGCCTTTGAGGAAGGTTTGAGTGAGAGCTGAGCATCCTCCGAGAGTTAAACGAGATGGAGAGACCTCTGGAAAACGTTTCCAGCAATCTTGGTAGGACAGTGTTAACAGTTCCGGGTTCAGAATAAGACCTGATTATGAACCTTGCTTCACCACTGCTGTTTTCTAAATAGTATTGGGAAAACTCTTAACCGCTCCTATTCCCCTAACCACAGAGATCCACTCAAACTGCTTTGAACAATACAGGCACACAGTGGGGAAAAATATTTTAGATATAACATTAGTTGCCTGCCTTGTGACTGAAAAGCGCTTTGGGGACAGTTGTATTTTGCCATACTATTGTAATTGCAGACTTTATCTTTGTTATGACTAGGGAGGTCCAGGAAGGAGACATATTTTTATCCTTTAGCTTACCAAAAATAAATGTAGAAATGAATGGGAGGGGGACCCCGATACTCTGAATAAGAAAATCATAAGAGTAAGGTATAATAGCTGTGGTTTTTTTTTTAGAGAAAACATCTGGGTGCGGATATGTGGGTGTGCAGAACTTAGGTGCAGTTGCAAAGTGTGTTCATTGAGAATGTGGATGTAGGGCCTTTATAAAATTTTCAGTGATAAAATCTGAAAGCAATACAAATGAAGAGACATAGCTTCATAAGATGAGCTTGGCACAGAAGTTTCAGGGGAAAGAGTTGTGTTTATGTTTCTGAAAAACTATTAAAGTGTTTTTCTGTCCAAAATTACTTTTCCAGATAGATGCCCAACATTCATGAAAGCCAACAGAGAAATGAAGCGCCTCTTTGTGGGTGGACTTGGACAGGGCATTTCTGAGACAGACCTACAAACTCAGTTCAGCAGATTTGGAGAAGTTTCTGATGTGGAGATCATCACTCGGAAAGATGACCAAGGTAAGTTTATAGCACTAGGTAGTTAAAGACAGACAACTCAGATATTACAGGAGAAAGGAGTTGAATATTAGCACTAAACATTATATATGGTGAACTGGCATTATTGCATATAAAAATTAATTTGAAACCAGAAAAAATTATAAAACGTTTGAATTTCTAAAATGTCTGTACTTTGATTTTAGGAGTCAACATTCTAGCATCTTATTAAGTAGAATGTCACTAACATGCAACCACGATGTCTGAACTGATTACTCACTAACATACTATCAGTGTCTTAACTTATTCAGGTTTTTTTTTTCTTATTTTAATTTGAAATTCTTTGATCATGTTTAGAAAAATGCAAACCTTAGTCAGGTGAGGCAAAATGTATTTTTCTTTCAAAGAATAACTATCTATGAACTCACTTTTTGAACTTGGGAAACTTTTTAAGGCTAGGTGTGGTGGCACACATTTTTTGATCTAGAACTCAGGGGGCTGAGGCAGGTGTTTATTCAAGGCCAACCTGGTCTGCATAGTGAGTTACAGTACAGCTAGTCCTATGTAATAGAGAGACCTTGTCTCAAAAAAAGAGGTAAAGAGAGAGCCATTGAGATTTACATTGTTCTCTGGATAAGTATTTAAAGCAGCTTAATTTTCTTTTTGTAGGAAATTCACAGAAAGTCTTTGCGTATGTTAACATCCAGATAACAGAAGCGGACCTGAAAAAATGTAAGGTCATCTGTAAGGTCATCGTGTACTTTTATTCTATTGTTAGTGTGGTTGTATAACTTGAAATGGCTTTGGCTCCATATCTAAGCCTTGCTGGTCACCTAGAAGTTGTGTAGATGGGCAACCATGATCAAGAGAGTGCTGGAGTCCTTCATTCAGGTTTCAGATCACTCTGTTTGTGTCAGAAGGCATGGTATCACATGTTGTTCATTTGCTCAGAAACTAATGTTGTCAAATAATTTGAACAAAGGCCCAAACTTTCATAGAAATCACCTATTACACTTACCCACTGATCATGGGGGCAGCCAGTCCTTTTCCATTAGACCTGTTCTGGAAGGAGGTTGGAATGTGACCTGGTCAGACCAACTCTTTGAAACCGTGATGTTCTTATTATAAGATAGTAAAGATAAGGATAAATACTGGCTTTCAGTGACCAGAAAGATGGAGATGATTTATTGTTCAGCTGATGCAGTTAATGTACTGCAGTCTCTTGGAAGTCAAAACAGAAAAAGACACGGAAAGGTGCGTGAAAGGGATGTACCACCGGGAGAGGACAGTGGGCCTTTTATCGTCCTTGCTGAGGCTATATATGGGGTGGTTCATTTGTGGAACTTTCAAGTACAGTAAATGAAAAGATGCAGGCCTTACCTAATAATGTTATAACGAGTAAATTAAATAATACATTTGTACATAGTAAAGTAGCTACTGCTTGGAAAATTTTGTTAGTGCGTACATTAAGGAAGCTGACAATAGCTATTAGGAAATCAACCACTAGGCCACAACAGTCGAAGCACAGCGTGATCACTAGCTCATGTATGCCTGCTTTGCAGTGACAATCGGATTGAGGTGAATAATTAAAATGCTACAAGATCCCAAAATGTGCTCTAGTTCACCCTGAAAAGATTTATTTGCCCTGTGAAAAATGAAAAAGTAGTAAATAATTATTTACCAGAAGTTCCTAAAATGAGTCTATAAACAAATTACACATAAGTTTTGCTTTATAGGTTATACATTATTTTCTGTTGGTCTTCAAGTAACTGAGAAATAGGGATCATAAGAAACCTATAAGCTGAGGCTGAAGGGATGACTCAGTAGTTTAGAATTTAGAATGCCTGCTACTGCTGCAAAGGTCCCAAGTTCAGTTCCTAGCATCCACATGGGTGGATCACAATCAGAGATTCCAGGGGATCCGATGCCCTCTTTGGCCTCCAGGGGCACCTGCACACGAACAAGCATACTAACATTCACATGCACACACTCATACATGAAATAAAAATAAGCTTATTTATTTGTTTATTTGTTTATTTTTCTTTTACATGTAGGTGTCTCTGTGACAGATAACCCTGTTTTTCCTAGAACTAAGTAATTAGGAAAAGAAGCTTACTGAAATACAGTTTTTGCATTGCAATGAGCTTTGACAGTTCTTTACCTTATAGGTATGTCTATTTTAAACAAAACAAAATGGAAAGGTGGAACACTACAAATCCAGCTAGCAAAAGAAAGCTTTCTACACAGGTAAGATTTGCCTCGTATATATTTAATAAACCCATTTATTTATAGTGTAATTGTTTTTATAAGTTTACCTAACTAATTTGAAATGATTGAGTAATAAATTACTAGTTGTCATGAGTAGCTTCTCAACGTGATGCAACCTAGAATAAGCTGGGAAGACAATTTTAATGTGGTATTATTATTATCTATGTCTGGTTGGCTTGTGGTTGTTTGTGGCAGATTGTTTTGATTCCTTCATTGATGTAGAAAGTCTGAGCCTGAAAGTGGATAATGCCATTTCCTAGTTTGGAGCCTTAGATTGTATAAGAGTAGAGAAGTAGTTGAGGACTGTGCATGCATATATTTATTCTGTCTCTGCTCTTTACTGTGGATTGAGTAGATGCTTCAGGTTCCTGCCTTGACTACTCTGCAGTGAGCTATAATGAACTATAGCCCAGAGTCAGGATCTTTTTTTTTTTTTTTCTCCCCCGATACAGGGTTGCTCTGTGTAGCCCTGGCTGTCCTGGAACTCACTCTGTAGACCAGGCTGGCCTCGAACTCAGAAATCCACCTGCTTCCGCCTCCCAAGTGCTGGGATTAAAGGCGTGTGCCACCACTGCCCGGCCCAGAGTCAGGATCTTAAAGAAACCATTTCTCTCCTAGGTTGAAATTTTTTTTTTATAGGGACATTTTATCACAACAACAGAAATGTCAGTATGTATGTGTTTATTAGTCCTTTCTAATACAATCTTCTTAGGCTTTCCCTCTTTTGTAACAACTATCTGCATGGTATCAAAAGTGGCTGTTACCACCAGTGCCTTTTTACTGAAAGACATTTAAATTCTACCTCTTGCTGTCTGTAGATGATCTGTGAGGGTGTCTTATAAATGTGAAAGTGTTTCTCAGGGTTTTTGTCAAAGGGTAGAATTTCCTGAATCTTAGAGTTATGTTATTACAGAAGATACTAAATTACATGTTGATTTTGACCATTAAATGTAGTGTTGTACAAAGAAAGAGAAAGAAGGTATATACACATGAGACTGTCTTAGTGTTGCTGTTACTAAGCATTGCATTTGGGAGCTCCTCAGGCAGGCAAGCATAGTGCCACAGCAGTAGCTGAGAGCTTACATCTGATTCATAACCATGAGACAGAGAGACAGCTAACTGGGAATGGCTTGAACTTTTGAAACCTCAAAGCCTACCCCCAGTGAAACACCTCCTTCAATAAGGCCACACCTTCTAACCTAACCAAACAGTTCAACTGGGGACCAAGTGTTGAAATATATGAGCCTATGGGGCTATTCTCAGAGACATAAGACTAATTCTGCATGTGATTTCATAGCAAGATTATGTGAGAACCATTAGAGCTTTTGTAGTCATATTAGTTTTTCAGAAGGAAAAGATTAGATTCATTTGGGAATTTTCAAAATGGGAAACATTTAAGAATATAGTGGAAGAAAGGTTGGATATGTAGTCAGGACAGATTGCTTAGCATACATGATATCCTGGAATTAACACCAGCCTGGCGTTTTTTTTAAAAAAGTGTATCAGTGGAGCTTATGTCTCTTACCTACCATGAAGAAGTCTGCGGTACCTCCTGTGGCAGAGCACAGGAATGGGAGGGATGTTATTTAGATTGCATTTTACATTTTTTGTAAATAAAATGGAAGCTGATGTAGACAAGTGTTACCAAAATGTGGGGTTAAAGAAATACTTGGTTTGCTTCACTTTTCAATATTTTCTAGTCATTCTACAATGAAAATGTTTTGTGTGTTTAGAAAATTGTATAAGTAATTATTCTTTTAAAGAAGTATTTTAGCCGGGTAGTAGTAGCATATGTGCCTTTAATCCCAGCACTCAGGAGACAGAGGCAGGTGGATCTTTGTGAGTTTGAAGCCAGTGTGGTCAACAGAGGAAGTTCCAGAACAGCCAGGGCCACACATTGAAACCTTGCTTGGAAAAACAAATAAGCAGACAGAAGACTTATTTTATGTTATTTTGTTCTTTTAGTACTGTAGAGATGTTTGGTGCTCACTCAGGGTCACCGGAATGGCATCCCTAAACGTTTTCACAGCTGATTGGTTCTTACTTCCTCTTCAGATTGGCCCAAGAAAGAGAAGAAGCAAAAGCAAAGAGAGAAAAGTCAACCACAGGCAGCACCCCCTTATTGGAAAAGATGGGAGGAATAGATTTCCATATGAAGGCTGTGCCTGGAACAGAGGTACCGGGACATAAAGTGAGTCTCCTTCAGTAGACTGTGCCAGTCCGGTCTCCTGAGACCTCATATTTGTAGTTGTGACATCCAAAGCAGATGCTTTTTCTCCACTTTGGAACAGTTGGACTATAGGTTGGGGGTTTTGCCTATTTGTTTTTCATTTTCAACTTTCCTTTGTAAGTCTTCAGTCAGCACAACTTCCCCACCATTTTATATAGAGAGAAATCCAAATCAGGTGGAGATTTTTCCTAAGGACATAGGTGATAAGATGAACAGGAGGTCCCAAGTTTGCTATTTATTTTCTCACGTGCTTCAGTACTATTTGTTTTTATTGTTACTGTTTTAGAATTTCATACATGCATATGATGTATTTTGATCAAATTCATTTCCTGTTCCTTCCCCTTTAATTTCTCTGTATCCCCACCACTACTTTTCCTCCCAACCTTAATGTGTTCTCTCTCTCTCTTTCTCTCTCTCTCTCTCTGTCTTTCACTCTTTCAACCCACTGACTCCGCTTAGAACTAATCTGTATGTACATAGGTTCAGGACCATCTACTAGAGCCTTTTAGTTGCCAGTCCCAGAAGGAAATTTAACTCTTCTCTCCCAGGAGCTATCAGTTGCCAATAGCTCTTGTCAGGGATGGGACTTCTAGAGCTTTTACCCCATCCATGCTGGGCTTTTGGCTGGCTTGATGGTGTTACATATCAACTGAGAATGACCTAACTGCCTCTTAGGTGCTGGGATTACAGGTGTGTCCCAACCACATCCAGTTCATAAGGTGCCGGGGATAGAACTCAGGGCATCATGCATGCTAGCCAAACACCTTACCAACCAGAGAATATGTGAGGTTGTGGTTGCATTTTTAATAGCCGTGTGTGTGTGTGTGTAAAGTACTATCCATGACATAGTGGGATTTTCTTTTTTCTTTTTTTGTTTCCTCGTACTTTTCTTCTTTAATACCTTTTATTATCAAAAAACTAAGCTCCACTGTAATTGTCCATTGTGAGTTCAACATTTAGAAAGGTACATTTATGTATTTTGCTTATATTTTTGACAATCCTAAGTCCCATCCCCCCCTCTTTTTTGTCTTTTAGAATTGGGTTGTGAGTAAATTTGGAAGAGTCTTACCTGTTCTTCACCTTAAGAATCAACAAAAACATAAAATATCCTTTGGTTGGCATTTCACAGTAACTATTATTTCCCAGAGTGATGGTGGAATAGAATAGCTTTAGGATTTCACTGCCTCTATCAATAAAGTTTTGTTTCAGCATATTTTTACCTTTCTCTGCAAGGTTAGCTCTAAGTCATCTACATGCAGGAAGCATGTTGAGAATAATGGGTGACATGAAGTTTTTATGTAGTTAGGCGATATGAATTACAATTGCCAAGGAAACATTGTCATTTGTTAGTGCAAAAATCTTATGATAAGCTGGGCATGGTGGTGAATGCCTTTAATCCCAACACTTGGGAAGCTGAGGTAGTCAGATCTCTTTAAGTTCAAGTCTACTCTGGTCTACATGGCAAGTTCCAGGCCAACCAGGACTATGTACTAAGATCCTGTCTCAAAAAACAAACAAAATCTTACTATATAGGGATTCACAAAGCATTGCAAGAATAAGAAATGAGGCCATTTGTTAAAGAAAACTTAGGAGAAATTGATAGAAAACTGATAGTATAAATTAGTTCTAAAAAGAAGATACTAGATACAAATAGGCTGGCTGATAAGCAAGGAATGGTACATGGTGAAATAATATGGAATCCAAAGTGAGCAAATTCTGATGTCTGTTCCATAAGGTCAGTTATCTGAGACTTTGAAAACATGAGTGAAAACATATATACATGGGTGTGTATATGTATCAGAGAGTTTGCTGTAATATTTATCATCCAAGTAATTTCATCTGATATTGGTGCTGCTTGTTATGTTATAGTTCTCTTTCATAGAGCCTAGAAGCTTACCATGTGGAGTCCTCGTTTGGTTTGATGGGAAATTGAAGGAAGATAGAATAAAGGACTTATTCTAGGTTAAAGTTTTCCTGTTTCATAAGATTAGTAGGTTTTCCTAACACCTGGTGCTTTTGCTTTTTCCTTGATTGAGTAACATTATGAAATATGATCCATCAAAATACTGCCACAATATAAAAAAGATCCCGGAGAATTTGACAGAAACCACTCCCATAACTGACCTCACTTGGGAATTGGAAGGAGGCAATGACCCTATCAGTAAGAAACGCCGAGGAGAGTTTTCTGACTTTCATATCCCTCCTCAAAAGGTCAAGAAAGTGCAGAAGAGCAATGATCCCATGGAGTCCAAGGTTTCTGATATTGGTCTAAGGACTAATCAGGTAATGGAGAGGAGCAAATCAACGCAGCCTGTAACTACACACGGGACAGCCCCTAGTACTGCTACTCCTTCTAAACCACCCCTTGTGTCCAATTCTGGTACTCAGAAACCTAAACATGTGGTTTTTCACACTTCTGACTTTGAAATTATCTGGAATAAAAGTAGCATGTCTGATGATGACATTGACTCAGAAGATGAATTAAAAATGGTGATTGCAAAAGAAGAGAACATAGAGAAACCTGGACCTTCCTCAGCCAATGAGTCTGAACATGATACTTTTGAAGTTGTTAGGGATGATTTCAAACCAAATATTCACAGACTTCCTTCTTCAGCCAGCTTAGGAAATAACCATGAATATGACTCAAGTGATACAGATGAAATTATTGCAATGAAAAAAAGCATTGCTCAGGTCAAAAACAGTACAGAATTTTTACAACCAGAAAGGCCTATAAGCAAGAAAAGTTCTTTTCAAAAGATAGAACTTTCTAATGACTGTATAAAAGTACAAGAAATTGAAAGCAACAAAGAATCAGCCCCGTGTCATAGGGTAAAGTTTGTAAATCCCAAATTTCCACCTGACTCCAATGGCAGTGACAGTGAAGAGTCCGAGGAAGATGAAGAATATAAAGCCTTGATGAAAAACTGTCCCTGTGTGAGTCTCACTTTGTCTGACTTGGAGCAGTTGGCTAGCACTCATCAGAAGTTTCCAGGAAAAGACAATGAGACTAATGGTCTACAAAAGGTCAATCACTGCAAATTCGACACAGCCTCCAAGAGTTCCAAGACTTCAGGTGACCTGTACAATGGCCGACAGTGCATTCTTCCTGAGGAGATTGTGGCCTCCCTTTTAGAGGAAGAGAACACTTCCAGCAAACAAAAATCAGAGGAAAATATCTTAAAGCCAAAATTTCAGGCCTTCAAGGGAATAAGCTGTCTCTATTCAAAAGAGTCAGTTGACAAAACTTTGAAAGAGAATATTGCCTTTAATACTGTTAGTGAGCATCACAGTTCCTTAAAACAAAAAGATCACAAAAGTTTTATGGAAAATGGATTAAAGTGTGTTAATGGCTCATCCAGCAAACTGACTTCATGCCAACCTGCAGAGAATGTGAATGACCCAAACCACATTCAGTCTCTAAAAAGACAGTGTACTTTTGAGAACCAGAACCGTAAAGTAATGTCCTCTAATAGTTTGGACAAGGGAAGTTCTAATCCTCTCCCATGTCCATTGCCATTAAATGCTAAAACATCCCTAAATCTTAGTGCAAACTGTCACAAGGCAGACTCTGATGGAGACGCTTGCCATTGGCCTGAAAGCAGAAAAGCTTTAGAGAAAGAGAGGGCCAATTTAAGCAACCTCATGTCTCTTGAGAAACCACCAAAGGGGTCTCCCAGGGAAGACCCTCAGAAAAGCACAACTGGTTTCCCACTTCCTGTTAGCAATGAATCTTGTATAAATGCTAAGGATAAACATGCTGAAGACAACCAGAAGCGATTGGCAGCCTTGGCAGCATGGCAGAAAGCCAGAGAAGTACAGAAGAAACTAGTGCAAAGTGCATTGGCAAATTTGGTGAGTGCATTTTCATTGTATGGATCTAACAAGAGTGTTCTCAAGGTCCAGGTTTTCCTTCTCATGTGGGTGGGTGTGTCCTTAGAGCTCATTGCCATCTTCACATTCACTGCGTTCCACCTGAGCTATTGAGTCTATACTAAAAAGTTGCAAAATTAAATTGAAAATGTTTCAAAGTTATAATTCATTACCTCACTAAGAAACTATTTTGTATAATGATTCACAGTAAGAGTAGTATAAACCTTGATGGCATTTACTGTAGTGAGTCTTTGTTCATTCCTCCAGCTGCACAGAATAATGGTTAAGTACGGAGTAGTATGCAACTACTGATGCATGTATGGCAAGCAGGCAGTCACAGTCTCTTGGAACACCAAAGAAGTTAGGTTTCCTCAACCCATACAGAGTAATGTGAAGGGATTAGAAGGAATTAGACTGATGTGGGTAGGCAGCAAGAGAGAGGAAAGACTTACTGCAAAAAGAAGCCATTTGTCTAAAAGTAAATTTTTTCAGTGACACTAGTGTTTATAGACGGTGTCAAGGCAAAAAATGAAGCAGCAGTGATTAGGAAGGATAGATTATACAGATACTGCAGGGGTAGGACTTTATTCCTAAAGCTGTGAAAAACTAAAGAACTTTAGTCAGGCATTGAAGATTAGTTGTGAACATTTTGTAATGGGAATTTACAAATTACAATACACAGATCATCCAGCCCTAACAGTTTTTAATACACAACAAACACTGTCTGTGGCCTATAGTGTCTAAAATATTTACTCTGAACCTTTACAGATAAAGTTTGTCAGCCTCTTGTCTTAGAGATCCTTCAGGCCATGGCATAAAAAATAAATATAATGGAGTCAGCTCTGGAAGCAAGGAGAACCTTTCAGAGGTCAAGGTCCACATCCACAGCAGTGGGGGTTCTTAGAAATACTGAGGTCAAGTTAATAGAATTTGGTTGTTACTGGATACAGAGAAAGGAGGCCTGAGGCTGTTTTGGAAAAATAGCAGATGATAATGTTATTCCCTGAAGAGAGAAAAGAAGGATAAGAGATGGGAGAAGGTGATGGTGGGTGTAGACATGGACATACAGTTGGCTGGTAGGAAATGTAATGCTGCTTGTGTTTCACTAGGATGGTCATCCGGAGGACAGAAAAACACACATTGTCTTTGCTTCTGATAATGAAAGCGAAACGGAAGAGACATCCACTCATGAGCAAAGCTGTCCAGAAAAGGAGCTGGTGAAAGTAAGGCCTTCCAAATGTCAGTCTACTTTGTAGATTCCCCCTCTTTTGCTTTTCTTTTTGTGGTGAGGATGCTGTGTAGCCCAGGCTACCTTTAAACTTTGAAACCTTCTGTGTCCATCTGGTACTAGAGTATATACCTAACTCTGCTGTAAAGTCTGTAGTTTAACGAGCACACAACTACCACTTCTGTGTAACATCCTAGGGTGAGAACCAGAGTGGTCCAAGCCACACTACACTGAGATGGCAGGGGTCTTGGAGATTTTTATCACCCAGGAACCTGTTTGTTACCTCATATGTAAACTCACATCAGTATTCATGCTAGACTGTAAGAAATGTCCTTGCATATAATAATTATTCCTTTCATCAAAGTGGCAGTAGGGAGTGTGTGGATTAATGATCCAGGAGTCCAGGTAACTACCCGAGTCGAGAGTTTGTATCTGGCCCGCCACACATTTGTTCCTCTGGATGCATTTGGATTGTTGGTTTTTAAATGTGGGGTAAGTACTTTATGAAGAAAATGGTGATTGCCTGCCTTGGTTAATGCCCACCACTGTTTTTATCTGCACAGCAGGAGTCTGTGAGTAAAGCGTCTGGGCAGCTGTTTGGCAGCAGTGATGATGAAGAGTCAGACTCCAAGGAGGACAGCACCAGGTTCAGCATTAAACCTCAGTTTGAGGGCAGAGCTGGCCAGAAGGTTAGTGAAGACTAAAAACAGAAACAGTCGCAGCATGTCTAAGTTTTAAAGGCAGTCCTAAAATCTAGCTAAGGAGAGGGTGGTTCTAGGGTGGGGTGTTTATTATGGGAGTAAATTTTCTCTCACCCCTTACTGGTTCATAGGCAATGTAGTTATGGAGATGGTAATATGAATTTCAGAGTGTGAGGAGGTACACTTAGAGACTTTTTAAAAAGTGCTTATAACAGTGTTTTTTTCTGTGTAGCTCATGGATCTGCAGTCGCAGTTTGGAAGTGATGAGAGATTCCGCATGGACTCTAGATTTTTAGAGAGTGACAGTGAAGATGAACAGAAAGGTAACTACTTCATTGTTCAAACAATGTTAAAGCTAGTGATGTAAGAAGTCACCTGGTGTTTCTTCTTCACATAACACAGGAAGAAACTGTACCCTAAAACGAATTAAATTGAGTTTGTAGTCAGATGTGTGTTAATGGTTCTTAAGTTAATGATTATAACTTAATTATACTAAGTTAGAAACAACAGAAGATAACTAATTTACATTTAATAGGAAAGGCCTTTGTCTTCCTCTGGTGTATGCCTCGGTGCTTGTTTTGGGATGGGTTGGTTGGTTTTAGGTGCTGGTTCATTTGTTGTTCCCACTATGCATAGGTTTTCCACTATGCAATGACCAGGCTGGTAGCAAACTTGTGATCCTCCTGCCTCAGACTCTTGCTTAGATTACAGCATGCACCAAACTCCCAGCCAGATGCTTATGTTTTCTCACATATATTATTTCTTTACCGTGAGAGAGTGTGTGCCTCACTAATGCATTCAGAGGGACAACTTACTGGTGTTGGTTTTCTCGTTCTACTAGGTATATTCAGGGCCCCAAATCAAGTTACTAGGCTTGGAGGCAAGCACCTTCATCCTCTGAGCCATCTTGTCAGCCTAGGTTTTTTTTTGTTTTTTTTTAAAATTCATTTTCTTGCATTCATTCTTATTTGGGTGTCCATAAGAGTAATGATGTTATCAGAAGTATCCTAATTCTGCTTCCTGTGAGATTTTTCGAAGTATTGAGTCCAAATTGATCTACAAGATATCCTGTCACTTGGCTACCTTGAGTGAGTCTCTTTCCCCTATGCACTTCCCATTCCCTTTGCAGTCGCAGAACTTGAGTCCTTGTGTTAGAGTCTCTGCTTCTTGAGAAAATCGGATGTGCACCTCTTTTGTGTTTTGTTTTAAAACATTTCTTTGTCCAGCAGAATAGTCACTTTTTGAACCTTAGAAAATTTGCAGACTTTTCTGTAGAGAACATAAATCAGATTAATTCCATATTCTGTTTTAGATATTTTCCTGCACTAATCTGAAAGAGTCTTAACTTTTTATTCTGCTTTTAACTAAATTAGCTCTTGAACTTTGGTTCTCTATTATCTGTCTGTTTCTGTCTGTTATGTAGCAACTTACAGAGTTGATGTGTGTGAAGTACAGGATCTTCTTTCTTCAATATTTACTGCTAAGTCAAAAACAAGCAAATGTCACATTAAATTGATTCACTGGTTGTCAGTTTTAAACTTAGCATGCAATCTATATAACACCTTTACAGTGTGAAGAAATAATCAGAGTCTGTAATCACTTTAGGTCTATATGTTTTGTTTTATGTATGTGTGCTATATTTTTTAGTCTTTATAATTTTTAGATTTGCCACCAAAGACATTATTAAGTCTAGATTTTATTTTCTCAGTTGCAAATAGAATTTGGATATTTCATTTGCTAATCATGTGATTTCTAAGTTTTGCAGCATGAAGTCTTGGAGAGAGGGAGATTGACAGATCTGAGGTTAAACTCGTCATCTGGCGTACTTCGAATGTGTTTGGATGTGTACTTGATAAGTGAGATTTCTCTAGCAATGCTTGTCAAGAGATTACTAGTTATTCTTTTTCCTCAGAGTTAAATGAAAATAAAGTGAGTGAAGATGAGCTTGCTGCAGAGAAAAAGAGAACCCTGAATGTTGTGCAAAGTGTTCTGAACATCAATGTGAACAACCGTACAAACAAAGGATCAGTGGCTGCTAAGAAATTTAAGTATGGCTTATGGTGTGTCGCATTCATGATGTTTTCATTTGCCATAAATGCCTAGTCAGCTTAATTTAAAATTAATGTTTTGGGTTGTTTTGTTCTTGAGATGCTAGTGGTCTAACCTAGAGCCTTGCATTTGCTGTTCAGTTGCTTTTCCCCTGAGCTATACCCCCAGCCCAGATGAGTCCTTTATAAACTACAGGAGAGAGCAGTTGTTAACATATGTCAGACTTTCAAAAATGTTCTTTTCTTTAACCCAGATACTCACTTTAAGAAATTTTCACGGGGGTTGGGGGGTGGGGGGAAAGCCGGGCAGTAGGGGTACATGCCTTTAATCCCAGCACTTGGGAGGCAGAGGCAGGTGGATTTCTGAGTTCAAGGCCAGCCTGGTCTACAGAGTGAGTTCCAGGACAGCCAAGGCTATACAGAGAAATCCTATCTCGAAAAAACCAAAAATAAAAGAAACGAAAAAGAAATTTTCAGTCCACTTGTGGTAGTTATCAGCTTTAATCCCAGCATTTGGGAGGCTGAGGCAGACTGATCTCTTGAGTTCAAGGCCAGCTTCTTCTACAGAGCAAGTTCCAGGACAGCTCAGGCTACACAGAGAAACTTGTCTCACAAAACAAACAAATTTAAAAAAAGAAGATGAAGGAGGAGGAAGAGGAGGAAGAAAGAAAAAAACTAATTTTAAATAGTTTCTGTAGCATTCATGGTCTCAGCAGCATTGCTTTACTGGTTAACCAATTGGAAGTGACTTTAAATATTAACTATGAAATCATTAAGCTGTACAAATACAATTATTATGGAAATTTTCAAATGTGTACTTTAAAGAGATAAGTTGCAGTATTCGACCTGTAGATCATAACACCTTTGGGGGTCACATATCAGATATCCTGCATACCAGATATTTACATTATGATTCATAACAGTAGCAAAATTAGCTATGAAGTAGCAACAAAATAGTTCTATGTTTGGGGGTCACCACAACATGAGGAACTATCTTAAAGGGTCACAGTATTAGAAAGGTTGGACCACTGGATTAATGTAACTTCTAGATACCAAGGATCTAGCTTCTAATTAGTTGTCAGTGTGTGATTAGTTTTCTGTACCTCATTTAAACTTTTTTAATTTTGTGCAAGCTGTGGAAAGTATAGATACTTTATGCTTCTATATGTTTAAAACCTTTTTTTTCCTTAGATATGGTTATTGAAATAAGATTTTACTGTGCCACCCAGGCTAGTCCCAAATGTGTGACAGTATTCTTGCCATCACTGTGTGAGTTCTGAGATTACAAGAGTGTACCCCATGACATCCAGCTTTAAGATGATTTTTTTAAACATGTGTGTGTGTGTGTGTGTGTGTGTGTGTGTGTGAGAGAGAGAGAGAGAGAGAGTGAGTGAATCAGAAGGTAGCTTTGGAGTCCCTCTTCCCTTCCACCATGTGGGTCCTGAGGCTCAAACTCAAGTCATCATAGTTGCAGGTACCTTGTGAGACAAAATATTTTTTTATTTTAATTTTTGTTGTTTTTGAGATATGGTCTATGTAGTCCTGACTGGCTCAGAATTCACAGAACTATCCCTCCTGAGTGCTGCTGGGGCTAAAGACGTGCACCACCACTCCTGGTTGTAATTTTTAAGGTTCAAAAGGATCCAGGAAAACTCAAAAAGATAGTTTTAAATGTTTATAACAAGATAATTTTTCTTTTTTATAAACATAATTTAGCCTTATTTTTTGTCCAAGTCTTAGTTTACTTGCAAGTTGCTGGGACAAAATAATCCTGATAAAAATTACTTAAGGGAAAAGGGGATTATTTTAATTCATTTGAGATTGCAATCCATCATGGTAGAAAAGTCAGAGGCAGAAGTTTGAAGGAACTGGCTGACTCACACCCATAGTCAGAAACAGAGCAATAAGTGTCTGCATGCCTTTAGTCAAGCTAACTTTCTCTATAGGTCAGTGTCTCTTGCCTAGGGAGTGGTGGTGTCCACACAAGTGAGTCTTCTCGTCCAATTAATGTAATCAAAATAATTGTTCACTAACATGCCCAAGCTCAACCTAGTTTACAGATATTCCTTCCCAGAGACCCTCTGAAGGTGATTTTACATTGTTTCAAGCTAACAATTAAAACTAACTCTCACAGCCCCTAAATTAGAGTCTTTGTAGTGACAGTTTATGAATTGCCATTAATGTTTCAATTCATGTCTTCCAACCTTGGTTTGTTTTACACAGGGACATCGTACATTATGACCCAACAAAGCATGACCATGCCATTTATGAAAGAAAACAAGAAGATAAAGAAAAAGAAAGGTAAATTGGGGTCTGTTTTCCATTCAAATTCTACTGAAGCTGATGGATTAGTGACTTTAATAAGCTATATAAAAACTCTTCTTTTTGAGTAAGTGAAGTTCCTTAGCTGTGTGCAGGGCTTTATCAAAGAATTTTGTTTTGTTTTTAAACTTAAGTCTGTAGGTTTTTCTGTAAAGGGAGTAATTGTCAATGAAATTAGGCTTTGCAGGTCAGAAAGGTTCTTTTATAAATATTTCTCTTTACGTTGGTAGTATAAAAGCATGTAGATATTGAAATTTGTGTCATATGTAACTTTTATGTGTATATGGGTGTCCTGCCTGCATGTACATCTCTGCAGCCTAAGCACACCTGGTGCCTATGAAGCCAGAAGAGAGTGCTGGGTTCCTGGAACTGAAGTTACATGCAGACTGAAATTACAGACAGTTGTGAGCTGTCATGTGGGTGCTGGGAATTGAACTAAGTCCTCTGGAAAAATAGTCAATGCCCTTAACTGCTGAGCCATCTCTCATATATAATTTTTGCGTAATGTGAAATATTTTTTTCATCAATTGTTTGAACCTATCAAAGCCATTCTTGGGGACTCGAGAGATGGCTTCAGTGTTTTAGAGCACTTGCTGCTCTTGTCAGTGCACCAGGTTTGATTCCCACAGAGCAGCTCATGACTGTCTGTAACTCGAGTCCCAGGGGACAATATGCTGTCCTTTGACCTGTATGAGCACCAGGTGCGCATGTGGTACACATCAAATACACTGCAGGTAACACAGTCATATATGTAAAAACAAATGTTTAAAAAACAAACCATATTCTTACCATGCAGTTAAGTGATAAATAAGCAGTGGCCTAGATTTGACTGTTGGGATACTGAAGTTTGCCATCTCATGCTTTAGATGTTTTCACAGATTTGATGTTTGCTTAGGAACCATTTCTTAAACTTCATGTCATTTGCCTTTTGAAGACTTAAGAATTTTCAAACCTATGACTGGTTCCTGTAAAAAAAAAAAAAAAAAGAAAGACCTCTCCCTCTTATTTTTACTCTTCCCTCTTAACATTTTACTGCAACAAGAAAAAACAAACAAACCGAGAAAATATCTTCAGTGGTTTCCTGAATGTCTCTTCAGCTAGATTTCCATGCCATTTAGGTATATGCTCTATTTTCTCCATTACCACAGGTATCGGTGTTTCTAGAGTTCCTCCCCAATCCCCAGTACAGTTTCCCTTACTTTACCAGCCCTTACCTATAGCCTTCTTAAAGGCCATGTGGTTTCAGCTTTAAGACCTTTCAGGTGTTTGCCGTGACCCTGGTCTCAGGAATTACATGCTAGAAATAACTGAGTTGAGTCTGTGCTCCAGGAATGGAAAATTTACTTCCAACTCTTAAAAGTATGAAGGACCAATTTAAAAGTTACCATATGGTAGTTCAGCTGCAGTAGGCAGAGGTGGTGATCACTCCAAGGTATCAGTATCTTCTAGACATAATTGGACTGATGATACACATGAACTCAAGGATGTGGCA
>JADRCH010000119.1:136056-171596 GCA_019843965.1 Rhynchomys soricoides | reverse complement strand
CTATAAACAAGTAGCTATCTGTAGCTGATACCTGCTAACAAAGGAAAAAAACCATTTTCTCCAATGGTGTCTCACTGGGTAGATTAACTACACCTCAAAGCAGGCCCCATATCCAAGAGTAGTTGCCCAACACGAAACAAACTCAATAGTATGTTCTTGTAGACTTTGGCTTTTGTGTGTGTGTGTGTGTGTGTGTGTGTGTTTGTTTTGTATGTGTGCTTTTTTATTTTTTATGTTTTTGTTTAAAGAGAAAAAGAACATAAAGTTGGGTGGGGAGAAACTTAGATCTGGAGAAAGGGAAAACATGATCAGAATATATTTATGAAAAAAAATTTTCGCTAGCCATGCCTTTAATCTCAGTACTTGGGAGGCAGTGGCAGCTGGATCAATGTGAGTTCCAGCCAGCCTAGTCTACAGAGCAACTACACAGAGAAACCCTGTCTTGAAAAACAAAACCAAACAAAGACCCAAAAATAACCAAAATTTTTTAATAAAATTTTCTTTTTCAAAAAAAAAAAAGACAGTTAAATAGAGCAATTGTGTTCATTTTCACTTTAAATAGTACATTAAGAATTTTTGCTTTTTCTTATATGTACTATATGGAGTAGATGCTTACTTGGTAAACATTTTACTCTATTAGCTAAAAACTAAATATTGTAAACATGCTGTGTCTAAGATGAAACAAAATATATTCATTTCTAAATATAGAAAAGATGACAATCTTAAAAATATTTGCAAAAGGTAATAATAGACTTATCAAACTTACAATTCACCTTTAAAAGATTTTTAATTGATTTCTTCTCCATTACTTTAATAAAAATTGCAGAAGTGTAAGACTTAAAATAACCTTAGAAGCCGTCTGATGTAACACATTCATTTTGCAGATGAGAATACACTCATGAAAGCTGAGTGATAGTTCAGTCCCTGCAGTGTAGTTTACAGAGTGAGAGGAAAGTGCTCATGTATAGTGTTTGCATCTTTCAGAGGTGATGTGTGTCAAAGAAAAATCTTTCTATTCAAGATTGAAGGATAAAGTTAGATGTGTCTAAGTAGTTTACCCTTCCTGATGTTGAGAATTTTCAGAGCTTGTCTTTGTTATGTACATGTTCATATATGTCATTTCAGTAAGGCAAAACGGAAGAAGAAAAAGGAAGAAGCTGAGAAGCTGCCTGAGGTATCCCAAGATATATATTATAACATTGCTACAGATTTGAAAGAAATATTCCAAAGTACGAACAACACAGATGAGAAGGATGAAGACGTGCCCAGGACTGAGGCTTGTGCTAGAGAGGAGACTGGGGGAGTCAGGAGCACTGCAACACTGACATGTGGGCCCGAGCAGACCACTGGCTTTACATTCTCTTTTTTTGACTCAGCCACTAAAGATGTAAAGGGTGGTATGTTTTTTTCTACTTTCTTATTTCAGGCAATTTCAGCATGATTGAACTTACAGTAAATGAATGGATTTTGTGTTGCCCCAGTAAAGGATACTTTTTCAGTCTGCATAAACAGTAAGAGATTCAGGGTGTCCTGATTATAAATGTGATGCTCCTTCAGGTGTGAAAAGCTGTTTCTGCATTAGAAAGAGCAGACTGCTCAAGTCAGCTGCTGTATGAGTGGAGGCTAGATATTAATGACCCTGGTTCCTCTCTTAATAGAAACAGTCAGGAACAAGTTAGCTACATCATTTAAATAGCTGGAGATGTTGGGGCCTACAGAAAAGGAAAAAAAGATGGCCTTTTTGGTTTTATACAAATGCACCATGTCATCAATATGCCATTTATTTCAAAGCTTACCATTTTAGATTTGACAGAATGTAGAGAAAAGTGTAAAAACAAGTCCTACAATTTTGTATCCTATTTCAGGAGATCTACCCCTAATAAAAAGTTCCATAGATTTAAAAATAAGCAAGAAAATGGAAAACCTCCCTGTTTTCTTTCTTTAAATTTTGTGTGTGTGTGTGTGTGTGTGTGTGTGTGTGTGTAAATACCCACCAAGGCTAGAATAGGGGGTAGGATCCCTTGGAGCAGGAGTTACAGGAGCTATAGCTGTGAACTGTCTGATACGTGCTGCATACCAACTTCAGGACTTCTTAAAGATAAGAAAGTGCTCTTAAACACTGAGCCATCTTTCTAGCCTCTCTTTTTTCCTTTGAAGACAGGGTCTTACTGTGTATCCCAGGGTACCATAGAACTTATTATTATATAGCTCAAACTGACCTCAAACTTAGGGCTTTTTTGTCTTAGCCTCTTGACTGCTAAGATGATAAATGTGTGCCACACCTGGGTAAGACTTTGTTTAGAAGACTATTCCTTACTCATAGTCAAGATGTATGACCAGCATTGTGGTAGTTTCCTATAAAAGGCAAGATGAATCTATCTAGCATCAGGTATGCACAGCTAACTTCAGTGGTGTGCTTCAAAGATGAGCATTTCAAACAGAAATACATGGGGCTGAGAGGTAGCCCAGTAGTTAGGAACATGTTTTATTCTTGCAGACTACCCAGATTTGGTTTTAGCACCGACATTAGGTGGCTCATGACCTCCTGTAACTCCAGCCTCAGGGAGATCCAATTCCTTTGGCTTCTGAGCACATGTATACTCACTGGCACATGTACATATTTTAAAAAATTAAAAAGCACTCTATGTTTACAGATGCATGTCAACTTTGAGCACTGTGCTGCTCCTTAAATAGCTACAGAAACCATAGTAGCTTTTCCAAAACATAAATGAGATGCATAGTACCCTGTGTTCTACTTTGTTTTTTCTGTGCAGTTAGTTTGACTGACAGTTGAATAGAATATGAACTCAAATACTGTAACTTTGAGAGCCAAGTATGAGAAATAAAGTGGGCCTATATTTTTAGTCTTAGATACAACCTATTTTTTCGAAGAAGCTGGAAACTTGGAAACTTGTGAGTGATCATGCAGACCTCACAGCCATTCTAGAAGCAATTCTGAGAGTTGAAAACATAAACATGAGCTCCTGCTCTTGTGCATGAATAAGCAGGAGGAGACTCTGGTCTCAGTGCATCTTAAGTTGTAGGCCTCTTGTTTGTTTTTTGTTTTGTTTTTGTTTTTGAGCCAGGGTCTTTACATAGCCATGCTTATTCTGGAACTCATTATGTAGACCAGTCTGGCCTCAAACTTACAGAGATTCACTTGCCTGTGCCTCCCAAGTGCTAAGACTAAAGGTGTGTGGCCCCATGCCTGGACCTGTGGGTTTCTTTTAACAGAACTTAGGCAGTGATTACTTGTTCTTTGAAATTTATATTCTCATCTATAAATCCTTAGCTTTTAGCTCTTTATATAATTTTATGTTCCTTATCTGATGACCCTAAACAGTGGCTTTTAGTATTTTAAAATTGAGAAAGATAACGTTACTTATTTTATGAAGTATATCCGTAGGTCAGTGGTAGCATATTTGCCTCTCATGAATAAGGCATTTGGATTTGAGCTCCAAAATTGGAGGGAAAAAAAGACGGTGTCTGGTTTTAAGATATTAGAACTCTAGTTTGCATAGCACAGGTACTCATTTTACTGTGTTTAGAAATGCATGGTTTTTCAGCCAGGACTGCATTGCCTCTTATTGTCATAATATAGCCACCTATAGAATCGAACCAGTAAAACGTGGGAAGATAGTTGGTCAGAACGATCCCCGATTCCAGGACAGTAGTTCAGAAGAAGAGGATGTTACTGAAGAAGCAGATCACAGAAAGCCGAGCCCTGGGTAAGCAGTTTATGTGTAAGCGTGTGTCATGGTTTGTTTATAAAGTCAGAGTCAGACATGCAGCATTATGCAAGCATCTAGAACACATTTTATCAGGTTCTGTTCAGAATTTTTTTTTTTTTTTTTTTTTAAGATTTACTGATTTTATGTATAAAAGTACACTATATTTAGCAGTCTCTAGACACACCAAAAGAGGGCATCAGATCCCATTACAGATGGTTGTGAGCCACCAGGACCTCTGGAAGAACAGTCAGTGCTCTTAACCACTGAGCCATCTCTCCAGCCCCCTGTTCAGAATTCTTTTAACCTTTTTTTTTAAACAGTGAATTTTAGATGGCAACTGGTGGCAGATAAAGTGTGTGCCAGGCAGTAAGGCTGATAGTAGCATTCCTGGTTTGGAAATGAGATGCTCCAGCTGAGTTTGGTACCAGCTAGGGAACAGTGACACAGTAACAGTGGGAATGAGTATTGACATCCAGGGTTTGTACTTAATTCCTCAGTATCAAACTTCAGATGGAAGATGGTGGGGTCATTTTATAACATGAGCAAAGTGCAGAGCAGCTTTTTCAAAGGAACATTTTATAATTTTATATATTATTTCTCCTGTTTTATGTGCTTGTTACTTGGGTTTTTTGTTTGTTTGTTTGTTTTTCAAGACAGGGTTTCTCTGTAGCCCTGGCTGTCCTGGAACTCACTCTGTAGACCAGGCTGGCCTCAAACTCAGAAATCTGCCTGCTTCTGTTACTTGGGTTTCTTGTTCTGTCTTAGGCCAGGCTCACATTGCCTCGACTGCTCTTGAACTCATTGTATGGCTAAGGCTAAGGCCGCCTGGAACTCCTCAGCCTCTGCCTCTGCCTTCCAAATTACAAGCATGCACTGCCACACTAGCTGGAATAGTTTCTTCTTGTATATTGAAAGTAATTTCTGCCTTTTCTTCCACTTGTTTTCAGAGAAGCAGTTCCTGAGAAAGAGACCATTAGGTTTTTCTTTTTCTCTGAGAATGACGACAGACTTCGTGGTAGGTCCATTCTTCCACTCAGTGGTGTGGGACAGGGTCTAGTGCAACTCTTACCAGGTTCTGCACACGTAGCTACGTCTTGGAATTTTGGCCATTTCTGTAATGTAATGTTATTTCCATCCATTATAAAGCTCATTGTGAGGGCCAAGAATGCCTTTGCTAACATGTTCATGCTTATTCGATATTATTATCAGCCACATCTTATTTTGGTATAAGGACTTGTATAGATGCTAACATATAAGAGTTTTAACTGCTTTAGAAGTCTACATGAGATCTCTGAGGCTGATGATGAACTAATCAGATTGTTCATTTTAATAGTAATTAATTGGTTACCTCATGCTTCTGCTTTTCCCATAGGTTTTAATTTATTCTGGAGTGGTGTAGGAGGTAGTATTAGTAGAAATTCTTGGGAAGCCCGAACAAGCAGTCTCCTTTTGGTGAGTAATGTTTTTCCATATTGATTTCTTCCCTGGTATAAGAACAATAGAAATAAGATATGAGCATTATAAAATGATAACAGCTGAGAACATGACTTAACTCTTAGAATTGTACTACTAAAAAGAACTTAGAGGTCGTTTATTTCAACAATGCCATGTTCTGTCTGAAAAATTAGATGCCATGGGCAGATTTTTTATTTTGAATGAGTGAGCTTATTAAGTATATAGAAAGCCAAAATAAAAGAACAGATAGATAGATAGATAGATAGGTAGGTAGGTAGATAGACAGACTGACTGACTGACTTAATTCATCAAATCATATACTCAAAACTTTCCAGCAGAGACGGAGTAGAAAGGTTCTTTAAGGTAGTTAGCTGGAGTTCCCAGTTAAGTTTCCTGTCCGTACCTGAGCCTCCCGTAGCTAAGCTTCCAGCTTCTCTTCCCCACTACAGACACTTATCCTAGAATAAACATAGTAACAGCTACTGGAAATGGCCCATTTTCTAGCTGTTCTCAATGGCACAGTTTTACTCTTGAGTTGTCTTGATGTTCCTTCCTCCCTGCCACACAGT
This sequence comes from Rhynchomys soricoides, assembly GCA_019843965.1. Lineage (NCBI taxonomy): Eukaryota > Metazoa > Chordata > Mammalia > Rodentia > Muridae > Rhynchomys > Rhynchomys soricoides. The sequence continues at coordinate 165,841 of JADRCH010000119.1, read as the reverse complement.
TGGTGGGTCAGTCCAGCCCTAGACAAGGGCTCTTAGGGGGCACTTGATAAAAACATACTTGGGTGCACAATGAGGGCAGTACAGGAATCCCTGCTTCCAGGGCCAGTTTCTCAGTGAACTCAAACAGCACGTGACCGTATACCAATATAGTGTACATTACACAAGTACATGTCAAGACACTAAAGACCAGCTGATTTGAGTGACTCGTCTAGGTCTAGTCAGCCTACTAAGTAACAGGTAATCAGGAGGTTTTTCAAAACCTATTACAGTTCCCTAAACATATAAAACTAAAAATTGAATAGACTCTGTAGAGTGAGAATTTTGGTTTCTTTGAAAAACACAGAAATATTATGGGAATCTGCTTCATTTTAATCCCAAGTGTGGGATATAGGGCTGCTTCAGGCTTTCCAGAGCAGCTGTGATTTGTCTAGTGCTCTAGCAGGGACAGTGTTGTTTTCCCAGTGGCAGATAGTTTCTGTGATTGTGTGACAATTGGAATTCTGGGGACTCTTCAGAGGGTATATATACTAGGGCCCCAAGAGAGAGGGTAGGTTGGTGGTTTGTGGCTTTTGGTTGCTGTTAGTTGTGGGTTGTTAAGTATTCAGTGCACAATGAAAAAACGAGAAGAAATTAGACATCCTGACGGCAAAGATTAAAGTTGCTGCAAGGAACTTGACTACCCCATCAGCAGGAAGTAGGCTAACAGTCACATTGACCCTCTCCTCGTCTGTCCTTTTTGTGTCTCCTATCTAGTGATAGGGGGTTGAAAGGGTGGAAGGGGAAAAGAACCCACAAGGTAGCCAAGGTCCGACCACAGGTCAGTACATCCCAGGGAGTGTTTGAAGAATGGATTTCTAGGACTTGAAGTATACTTTGTTGACTGTGAGAAATTTGTGTTTATTGTTGATAAAAGCTTCTTATTTTATGGTTTTCTAGGAATGTCGGAAGAAACATAAAGAAGCCAAAAGGAAGGTGAAAGCAAATTAACCATTGTCAGCTTCAGTTTTGGAATTGAATGTACAGCCTGCTCACTAGCCTCCAAAGAAATTAACCCAGAAAAGCATTCACTGACAAGAAATTTCATAGTAGAAAAACATTCAAAGCCTGGATGATAATGTATCATTCTGATGACTATTTCTGTGGAATTCTTCTGTATTCCCTTCTTGGTGACTGTCCTAAAATCAACTGAACCAGTTGTGACACATGCATGTAGCCTCAACACTTTAGAAGAAGTGGGATGGTCATTTGAGCCTGGAGTTTTAGATCACACTCAGCAACACAGCAACACCCCACCTCAGAACAGCTCCCACTCGTGTTCCCTACTCTGAAACACTAGAGGCTATCTCTTGACAGGAGGCTTACATGAAACCCTGTTTAATAAATGGTTTGATGTACTTGTTTTAATATTTCTGACTATACTAAATATTCTTTACCTCTAATTTATCTTTTTAAACTTAACTATAAATTAACTTTGAGTTCTGTATTTACAAATGTAAGTTTCTGATTAATTTCTGAAGACAAAATGAACTTTTTAATAAATGGTTCAGAATATTTGTGTTTATTTCTGATTAAATACTCCTTACCTTCATTTTGTCTTTTATTTAATAAGAAAAAGGTAAGTTATAAGTTAATTTTGAGCTATGTACTTATATTTTGAAGACTAATTGCCCAAAATAGGGGATATTCAGACAAACACGTAAGATTCTTTGAGGACCAGGGAGGAAAGACAGTAAAGTGTGTTCTTGTCCTTAGCCTCATCTGATATGGAGATGGGTCTGTCCCAAAGTCCAATTAGACATGAGTTTATGAAAAATTCTAATTATCTAAAAGACCACTTATAGTCAATAGTCAGGAGTCAGATCCTAAGCCCAGGTAGGAGTGCAGGTTTAATATTTCACTAAATCTAGCCAAGATTCAACACAGATATGCCTCCTATTAAAATGGACGGTACAAAAGGGTGTTTGTTAGTCCTAAGAGTCTTATTAAGCTATGATGTGCATCTTTGTGTAGAATTTATTGATGTACATTTCCTTGAGTAAAAAAATCTATTGTGATCTGTTCTTGGGTTGTTAACCATTATGTCTGCACTTCCAATATCTGTCACATGGATGCTTGATTCCTATGGGTTTTTGTTGTTACTGTTTTTAGTAAAATAGTATACAGGAACTAGACAGGTAAAATCATTTGGACAAGTAAAAGAGACTACAAAGAACTAAGCAGTTGGAAGACCTGTTGTAGATTTCTGTTTCTAGGATTTCAGACTTAGCGACTAAAAGCTATGTGGGAAGATACTTAAGTGCTATACCTTCTCTTGAGGTAAACTATACATCATCATTTCATAGCAAATGATCCTAGTAAAAACCACAGTTTTGCTCATGTATACTTCATTTGGTTAGGATTCTCTGCTCTCTCTCTAGTCACTGGGGTGCATTAGCTGGGGATAGAGTTTCTACTTAGATGCCTGGCCCACTCATTATCTCTCCAAGGGCTTCTTTAACATGTGGCAATTAGAAGCCAAGGGCAAGTGTTCCCAGAGGCAGGGAACATGCTGCCAGTCTCTCAAGGTCTGGGCCAAAAATAAGCTCAGCCACTGGCTCCATTTTCTACAGGTCTAAACTGGGAAGAACCAAAGAGCTTGTGTCCATACTTAAATCTGCCAAGGACTCCATTTCAAAGCATTGACAAATGACCTTTCCCATCATGAGCTGCTTCCAGTAGTCATCTCTACAGTTTGCCTATCTCATACTCTGACTACTTGCATTTGCTGTCTTGTTTGGGGCTTTCTGCAGACGTGGCAAGCACTCTTATCACTGAACTATATTCCCAGTCAGTTTTACCTGACTTGCTCCTTAAAAAAAAAATTACTCTTGAATCCAGGTAGTAGTATTTTGGCCACAGCCAACATCTTCCAGGATCCCCACCCCACCCCCACCCCACCTCCACCCCCGAGATAGGGTTTCTCTGTGTAACCCTGGCTTTCCTGGGACTGGCTCTGTAGACCAGGCTGGCCTTAAACTCTGGTCTGCCTGACTCTGCCTCCCAAGTGTTGGAATTAAAGGCATGCACCACCACCATCCAACCTTGAATTTTTTTGGAGGGGTGGGGGTGGGGCACAGGAGCCATGCTAATCTTCTGTGTATTTTAGTATATGTGCTGCTGAAGCGAGCATGAAATTTTTTTTAATTACCTATTTTCTAGACAAACTCTTCCTTTATTTCCCGACAGTAGTTTATAGTGTTTAGTTTTTCAACAGTCTGGTTCAGTCTACACTACCCGTAGATTTCTTTTCCTTTGTGCAGGAGGCCTTTGTTCTTTTTCTGCACTCTGAACAGAGGACAGACATGAGGGTAACCAATTGGCAATTTAATGCAAAACTTAAAAACTCCAAATATTTCTGGTTAATAAAGATACTCATTCAATTACAAAGGCAAAGAACACAGACAAACGCTGCATCTAATTTTTGACACAGTAGGGCCTAGAACTGTTGAATAAATGCTCAACAGTTCTCAACATGTTCTAAAACTTGCTGAGCTTCCTACTTCATTTAGGCCAAACCGTTTTTTGTTTTTGTTTTTCTGTCATTAATGAATAAAATAGGCACTTATTCACCTAATTAACTCTGTCAACTTATCAAGGCCAAAACTTACTTTCATAGATTGGTGTCAACATTCTCATTTGTTCTAGACCAGATCTGGAGGGTACTAAGTAGAATAATAATAATAATAATAATAATAATAATAATAATAATAAGCAAATTTTTGAAATGAAAAGAATCATTCCAATGACGCTCAATAAAGGTTTCAGATTGTTTTCAATCTCTTCTCTTGCCACTTACCACATGGTAAGCAGTCTCCAGGTTAATTTGTACTGTTCCCAAAATAATTGTGGGAGTCACTTGTCAGAAGTTTAATTTGTAGCATACATTTTAGACGTTATCACAGCTGGGAATCTAACTCAGTTGGCAGAGTGTGTGGCTATGGTGCACAAATGCCCGGCTTATTTACAGCACCTTATAAAAACAGGCGTGATAGGACATTTCTGTAACTCCACCACCTTGAGGTGGAGGTAGTAAGATCTGCAGTTCAAAGTCATTCCTTAGCTGCTTAGGAGTTCCAGGGCCAGCAGAAGATACATGAACCCGAGTCTAAACTAATTTTATATGGTGTCAAAGGTCCAGATCTTAAATATACTCACATATGTTTAAGAATACTCACATATATTGACATATATTTAAGAATACTAGTGCTGGAGAGATGGCTCAGAGGTTAAGAACACTGGCTGCTCTTCCAGAGGTCCTGAGTTCAATCCCTAGCTTTCACCATTCTGGCTTACAAGGCACACATGCAGGCAGGAGACTGTATACAAATAAATAAATCTTTAAAAAAGAGAGAGAGAGAGATTACTGGCATATGGACCCAAGACGAATGGGTGTCTCTCATTCATAGGCCAAGATTTGAGAGATAAAAACTTTGCCACAGGTGAGCAGCCACTGCCCTGCCGGGTCAGAGCTTTTGAGCGCCTTCTCCTTCCTTTGCATACGCCCGTCCTGCAAGAGCTACGCACTGACCAATCGCCACACGTGTTGTTTGTGGGTGTTAGATGGTACACGCTGATTGGGCAGCGCGGAGGGGCTGAGTCTGGCACTGTCAGAATTGCATCACCTCCAGACGCTGAACGTGGGTCGCAGGCTGCCACCTGAGCGAGCTCTCCTTGGGGTTCCCAGGTTAGCCGCACCCTCCGCCCTTCTGGATCACAGAGCGAGTCCCGCCCGGGTAACAACCTCCAGATAGCACGAGGCGGTGAGAGAGGAGCACGCTGCTTCCCGCCGTGAATGAACTGCCGGCACAGAGCTATTTCCAGAGAGTCATCGTGAAGGGCGAGTAAGTAACATTGCAGAACTCAGAGCTGCGCACGGATTCGGGCCTGACTCTTTGGGTGGAGGACTGAAGTCCCCTCCCCAGGCCCCTGTCTCTTAGTGGGACCTTGGTGGCTCATGAGCAAGGAAGTGTGAGAATCCAGGGGGATATAGTATCCGGGAGAAGATCGGAAGGTGGTTGAGGTCACTGCCAAGTTAGGTGTTTAAAAGAACTAACCTAGGAGCCTTTCTGGATTCCGGGCTTCTCCCAATTGTGCCGGGATTCGCACGCGCTTATCCCTGGGTACCAAGGTAGGTTATGCGCTGCAAGCTTGTCCTGGCCTCACTGAATCTGGTAATGCAGTTTAAGCTCACGCTTGGCGGCCCTACAGAGCAAACTACTGGGGTTTGGAGGTGAGAAGAGATGCCTTATCAGGATCTCCTATAGGCTTGGACTGAAGGTGGTCAGAGATTATACTTAAAGGTTTGTATGAACCCATCCTGTCGGGACAGAAGATGAGGGGGTCGTTGTTGTCTTTCTGGCTTAGGATGTGTGCGTGATGAGTATGTGAGAATGTAACTTTGTTTCCAGCCTAATGAATTTGTTCTCATTTTTAGTGTATTAGGGAAATAAGCAAAGATCATTGAAAAACTCTCATAATACAAATCGGTGTATCTAAGACTTGCTCTTTTGTTTTCTCAGGGTATAGGTAGAAAGTATAGAGTTGGCCTTCTCTACTAGCTCTGCACCTGGCGTTTCAACCAATCAGTGGTCATGCTATGTGGTTAGGTCAGTAGTAGTGACAAGTACTGTACACGTATAAACTATTATTTTGGTCATTATTTCTTAAGCAATATAGTATAGCAATTGTGTATCTAGGATTTTAAATGTATTAGGTATGATAAGTAATCTAAAGATTAGTTAAAATACACAGGCAGATGCATGTAAATTATATGCTAATACTATATCTATAAGAGATCTGAGCATGCTTATATTTGGATATCCCAACAGGTCCTGCATCCAATCCCTTGTGGATATGGAGGCATGTTTCTGTTTAACTGGTTTGTGGGTTTTTTGGTTGTTGATGCTGTCTTAGTCACTTGTTCCTGTGAAGAGACACCCGGAGTAACAATGAACATACCATGTTTTGGAACACAGTACACACGTGGCGCATAACACATCCATGCAGAAAATACCTATGCACATTAAAAAGAGTAAGATGGATAGTGGAACCCTTTAGCAGAGTTAAAAGAGAAGTCAGGTGTAAAAAGTAAGATGGTGATGTGTGTCTCTCCCATGGAGCCTAGCCTGGCTTAAAACTGTCATCCTGCCTCAGCCTCCCAAGTGATGGTGTGGTAGGGTAGGTATGTGCCAGCATAAGCAGCAGTATCCATGGCGCTGTGGGTTGGGTACTTTCTCAAGATAAGTTGAGATCATCTTAAGCGAAGGTTGGTGGGAATTGCGTCGAAGTAGCTAAACAGACAGGCGAGGATATGGTTCAGTAGATGGAGTACCTGCATTGCGTGCGTCAAGTTCTGGGTTCAAGCCCAAGGCCCTCCAAAGCACACTTGTGAGCTGGGAAGTTGGGGTGCACACCTTTGATCCCAAGACCTCGGAAGCGGAAATAGGTGGAATGCTCACCAAAACAAACAACAAACAAATAAAAACCCAAAGCACTTATAATCCCAACATTCAGGGAGTAGAGGCCAGCAGACCAGTAGGTCAGAGTTACCCCCAGCTACCCACGGAGTTCAAAACCACCCTGAACTTTGGGACTGCCTCAGAAAAGGAAATGAAACCTCAGAGGAGGAAGCAGAGGCTAAAATGTCCCGAAGGAGTTACAGAATAAGGAAGAAAGGCCTGGATTGTGTGTGGAAGGAAGATGGGTGTCCTTTCTGTGCATAACCTGGCAGTATTGCTCCCTTCCCCCACCGCCCTGTGGTTGCTGGAGGCTGTTGTGCAGGTACAGTTCTCCAGTGGATACAATGGGCTAGAAAAACCCTGTGATTTATGCATGGAAGCTGTTTCTTCTCAGCAGCTGCCATAGCCCGGTCACTGGTACATTGTTCTTCCTTAAACAGTCTGTGCTGTTGCACCCCGCCTTTGTATTTCTGGACCGAAACCCTGGTTCTCAATCTTTGGAGAACAGCAGAAGCAACATAGAAAGTATAATGAAGGCTCTCCTCTCAATTCCCAGAAAGTTTAGATCTAATGTTCTTAACAGAGGTTGGGTAGAGATCACTGAATCCCTAGTCCTCAGGCATGGTGAATGATAGTGTCCCAAGTGTGTTCTACAGGAGCCTCTCCTGGGGTTCTAATTAAAGTGTACGTCCTGACCCCTGATGAGTCTTTGATGGCTCCCAGAGATGAGAGCAGTCAGCAGTAGATTAGAAGTGGCAAAATGGATGCGTAGAGACCTAACGATTTTGTACCAATCTCTTACTTACTGAACCAAAGAACCTTGGTAAATCAATAAATGCAGAAACTTCTCTTCCATCTTTGAAAGGCTGAATGCTGCAGTAATGGCTGATCCAAAATGCCATGTACTTCTTAGTAATGTTTAATTCTGTGCTCTGATTGAAAGGGGCTATTTTAGGTAAATGTCCCACCTGTTTTGTTGTTTTTTTTTTTCCCCTATAAAACACTCAAGAGATACTTGAATATGAAAAATTAATGGACATTTAAGAAACATGGTTTTTATTATTATTATTTTGGTCACAAACGTTTCTTGGTAGCCTCAGTCGTAAACTCTGCTGCTTTCACGTCTGGTTGAGGTGTGTAGGCCTTGTCGCCTAGATCAGTCACGCTCAGCTGCTGGGATTCCTGAGGACATAGGTTTCTGCCTTCTCTATTCTTTCATCATTAGCAATCCTGTCCCCTTCACACTGAATTTTGGCTTAAAAATCTGGTCACCAGCTTGTTTAGAATTTTTTTTTTAAAAGATTCTTTTATTATTATGTATGTAAGTACACTGCAGCTGTCTTCAGACACCAGAAGAGGGTGACAGATCTCATTACAGATGGTTGTGAGCCACCATGTGGTTGCTGGGAGTTGAACTCAGGACCTTCGGAAGAGCAGACAGTGCTCTTAACCACTGAGCCATCTCTCCGGCCCCATGCTTGTTTAGAATTTAAATGAGAATTTGCACATTTAAATACACATTTCATGCGTATTAATAAATAAGGCAGGGTTTTTGTTTGTTTTGAAACAGGATCTCAGTGTATAGTTCTGGCTGGCATGGAACTCAGTATATAGACCAGTCTGGCCTTGAACTGCCTGCCTCTACCTTCAAAGTGCTGGGAGTAAAGGTGTGAACCACTATGCCTCGCCTAAGGTTTTAAAAATACAAAAAAAGAAAAGGGGAGAAGTATCTTAGTTTGGGTTTCTATTGCTTCGACAAAACACCATGACCAAAAATAGAAAGGGTTTATTTGATTTACACTTCCATGTCTGTTCATCACTGAAAGAAGTTGAGACAGGAACTCAAACAGAGCAGGATCCTGGAGGGAGGCAGGAGCTGATGCAGAGGCCATGGAGGGCTGCTGCTGCTTACTGGCTTGCTCCTCATGGTTTATTCAGCTTTCTTTCTTTCTTATAGAACCCAGGACCAGCCTAGGGATAGCACCACCTACAGTGGGCTGCGTCTCCCCATCAATCACTAATTAAGAAAATGCCCTACAGACCTGCCTATACCCGATCTTATAGAAGCATTTTCTTAACTGAGGTCCCTTTCTTAGATAACTTCAGCTTGTGTCAAGTTGACATAAAGCCATCTGGCATGAGAAGTGATTGAGGTAAGACGTCTCTCTGGCCCCTACAAGCACCAGGACTTAAATGCAGACACCAAGGCGACTCCCCAGAGGACTGTATCCAGAATTTAGAATTTTTAAAATTCACATGGGAAGTTAGTCTAACCCAAAGAGGACAAAAGGCAAATAAACATTAATCTTCAGATGGCACACACAAGTCAAGAAGCACGTGAAAAGATGTATGTGCTTTGTGTCCTGTGAGGTAGGTCTGCTCTGAGGTTGGCGTGGAGTGGAGAAGTGGGTATAGAGACGTTGCTGGTGGAATGTAAATGGTGCAGTCCCGTGGAAAACATTTTGGTGGTTACTCAGAAAGTTAGAAACTGAGTTACATGACCCCCGAATTCTACTCATAGCTAGCCATCTACACAAGAGAACATGCCCTTGTAGAAGTTAATGTTCATAACAGCCTTAGAAACTAGCCAAAAAGGCCCATCAATTGAAATGTGAAAACTGATGAATTGATAAATTGTGGCAGAGCTGTGTGGAGTGTGAGTTATACAGCATGACTGACCCTTCAGAACCAAGTAGAGCCACATGTAGGTGATTCATGTGGAAAATTTCATGGGTTGTTGTCGGTAGTTTTCAAGAGAGCTTTTCTGTGTAGCCCTGGCCATCCTGGAACTCACTGTGTAGAGCAGGCTGGCCCAGAGATCCACCTGCCTTTACCTTCCAAGTGCTAGGATTAAAGGCATGTGCCACCACCGCCCACAGCATGAACATTTTGTCTTATATGAAATATAGACAAATTATTGCAGAGTTAACAAGGTTAGTTGCCAGGGCTTGAACTAGAGAGAATGGGATTGCTCATGGTTGTGGGAAAAATTGAAAATATTATGAAACAGAAAATATTCTGATGGTTATATGCCTTTAAATATCCTAAAAGTCCTGTTTGGCTTCCTTGACTCCTTTAAAAGAGCGCACTGTATATTAATGCACATCAATACCCAGTAAAGCTTTCGTTTCAACACAGAGTATGGACAGTCATGTGCATATGCGCTTTAGTAATCCGTTAGCCTGCTATTCCTAAATTAAGGATTGCAGAGACTGTAGCAAATTTGATTTCTCTTGCAGCAACAGAATGGTTCAACAAGTTCCAGAAAACATCAGTTTTCCTGCTGAAGAAGAAAAAATCTTGGAGTTCTGGTCCAAACATAACTGCTTCCAGGAATGCCTAAAGCAGTCAAAACTCAGGCCAAAGTAAGTGAGTTTCTGCAGTAAAGACAGACCCCTCCCCGTGGCCGTTTCTTGTACTAGTTCTCTTAATGCACACTCTTCATTCACCTGTCTGTTCTCAGAGTCCGTGTCTTTCCTTACAGTAGGAACTCAGTAAGGAACCCCGAGCCAGTGAGTTCCTGGTTGTCAGAAGTCATTGGAGTGGAGATGATTTAGCACTTTCTTTCTTGCATTTACGGTCATCTCTGCCCTCACTCAGCACTTCAACATCAGCCTCCGTGGGTGGGTCCTACCATATTTCCTGCCTTAGTCTCTATTCCTAGGAAGGACTACCAGTGCTAAATCAGTGATTTCATTTTGAACCTTCCCTGTTTGAAAATTTTACGATGGGCGTCCACTGCCCCGATTCATTGACGCAGGATCACTCATAACTTGCTTATGTTTTGGAGATAATAAACGAAGAGCGGATGACTGGATAGCAGTTCCCCCAGCTCTGTCTGAATGGCCATTCTGAAGGCTGGACCTCCAGTAAATTTCTAATCAATTATGTCCATTTTCTAGTCCGACTGATCCCACTCCCCCAACCCCGAACATATTAATATGATAGCTACTTGATACAAAAATGTCCTGAATGTTTGCTGTTTTTAAATGACCTACTGTATTTTGTATTATCTGTTAGATTTACCTTCTATGATGGGCCTCCCTTTGCTACTGGACTCCCTCACTATGGACACATACTTGCGGGGACAATCAAAGATATAGTTACAAGATACGCTCATCAGAGCGGGTTTCACGTTGACAGAAGATTCGGGTGGGATTGTCACGGCTTACCTGTGGTACGTCGTAGTCCCCAGTCTTGTGATACCCTCATTGCCTATGACCAGATCAGATGTCCCCTTTGAGTTCCTTTCCATGTTATGTGTTGTGTGGCTTCTCGGTAGAGTTTTCTTTGTATTCATTTATTTTAGCTGTTTTGGTTTCTGTTGCGGCTTACTTGTATTAGGTGTGGCTGTTAACCTTAACGTCTTATTTAATGTTTTCAGGAGTATGAAATTGATAAGACCCTGGGGATCAAAGGGCCAGAGGATGTGGCCAAAATGGGGATTTCAGAGTACAACAGGCAGTGCCGAGCCATCGTGATGAGATACTCTACCGAGTGGAAGGTATGCTGGGTGCTTTTAGAAGAACGAACAGAAGCTTTGGCTTTGAGGCAGGACTAGATAGAAATAGCTAATCATTTATCCCAAATACTTTTTATGAAATATTCCCCCAAAGTATGGCTTCCCGTGTGAGCTTGTGTCACAAGAGGGCTTGGATTCCCCTACCCTTTAAACGTTAATCCCGTGATGAAGTACTGTATCCCAGTGTTGCTTTTGGTGTCTGTTTTCTTTTGTTTTGTTCCTCTTGCCACAGTCATCTTCTCTTTAAAACTCTTAAAACTCTTTGTACTTGGGGCTGGAGGGATGGCTCAGTGGTTTAGAGGGGCTGCTCTTCAGGAGGTCCTGAGTTCCAGTCCCAGCAACCACATGGTGGCTCTCAATCGTGTGTAATGGGGTATGGGATTTGATGCCCTCTTCTGTTGTGTCTGAAGCCAGCGACAGTATACTTACTTATATTAAATAAATAAGTCTTTTTTTTAATGGTCTCTGTACTTATCTCCTGGACACTCAAGTCCTTTGGACTTGGTAGTCTGTGTGCTGGAGACACATGCACACAGCACTACCTCCGTTCTCTTCCTGGTCCTTCATGCAGGCTGCTGTGTTCCCCCTCCCACAGTGTTCCCCTCAGGGTTCTTCTGTCATGACCCCAGTGGCTTCAGCTTACTGGCATATAGAATTCACTTGCATTCGTAATCCAGGGGGGGTGAATGCCGCCTTAATGTAGATCTGCTTTTAAAATCTAATTTTTATTTTCTGATTCTCCCTGACCTGGCTCCCTTAGGGCAAGGTCTCATTGTGTAGTCCTGGCTGACCTGAAACTTAATATGCAGACCAGGCTGGCTTTGAACTCAGAGAGATCTGCCTGCCTCTGCCTCCCAAGTGCTAGGATTAAAGGTGTGTGTCACCGTGCTCCATGTGTTTCCAAAACTGTTTCAGTTTGAGATAAATTAAAGCATATCACTGTCCACCTGGTATGAAGCAGTCCCCTGTGCCCTGCATCTGCTATTTTCCAGCTGCTGACATCAAGTCAGTAACACAGAGACAGTTAATTAATGTGAGCAAATACTTCCTCCAATCTTTCTGATTGTGCAGGATCAGCCACTGCCTTTAATGGCAAGTCCTCAGTTTCCTTTGATGTACAATGTTCATTTGGTCTTTCTTGGTCTTTTAGGACCCTGTCACTTGTGGGAGCAGGGAGACAGGGTTGCTAGGGATTGAATCTCTGGCATTGTGCATGTGTACCCAATTAATTATTCGCTTCATCAAGGTGCTGCCTGGCTGACTAGCTTTCCCTTGGGGAAGTATGGGTTTTGCTTTGCAGTTAATAAGTGTCCTATAGGTATACTATTTCTGTTCTGCCTTTTCTTATGATACTTTTAGATATTGATTTTAGCAGCTATTGGTAAATTCTTCCTAGCTATAGCTATTTCTCTAATTTTGCCAAATAACGGTTGCAAAAGATTTTTATCAATTAGTATTGCTGGGCATGGTGGCACACACCCATAATCTCAGTACTGGGAAGACAGAAGAAGGATTATCCTATGTTTGAGGCTAGCTTGGTTCATATAACAATTTTCAAACCTGAAGTATACTGTGAACCCCCCCCCAACCTTAATGACGTAAGTAAATATTTATACTTAGAAATAATATCTATGTATAAGAAATAAATACTAAGAAAACTTGTTAACCTTAGGTGTTGTTTGAAATAATGTTTACTTGGACCATTGATTGATTATTTTGATTTCCCAAAATAGTCATAGGCAGGGTTAATAAAAGTGAAAAGTAGTTGTGGTATTATTTCCTAATATTGCTCTGTCATTCATATTTTTCAGTCTACTGTTACCAGACTCGGCAGATGGATCGACTTTGACAATGACTACAAAACATTATACCCACAGTTCATGGAATCAGTCTGGTAGGTTTATTTTAAATTGTAGGGATGATAAACGTTCTCTTTCATTGGTCAGAGGAGAGGTGCATGACTGAAGAAGTTTGCTTCCAAGTCCATTATTTGTTTTTGAGCAAATGTGATAGCTTTTTCCAATGCCATGAAAATGGTTTACATGCCCCCTCCTCCATTTGTTTCCCCATAAAAATGACATTTTGGTAAGTAGGAGACCCTACTCAAAGCCCTTACACACTGGGCAAATACTCTACCATCGAGCCCTGTGGGAGAGCATTTAATCCTCTCCTTAGCGTAGTTGTGGGTAGTGGCCCGTATGTGGATGCGGGGAGATTATGAGTTCAAGGCCTACCTGGGCTACTTAGTAAGAAAGAGACTCTGTCTCACAAAACAGAAAATACCCTGCGGATATTGTGACTCCAGTGAAGGTTTTAACAGAAGAAAAGGCAGAATTGAGTAAGGCTCCCACCTATGCTGTGTGTTATACATTTGGGAGAAGCACGTAGTCAGCACTAGGATTTGAGGCAACATTGCTCTCTGGTGTCCTTGTATTTTATATGTTCATTACAACATTTTAGTAAGTGGGGGTTGTACTTTTTAAATTGCTTATATAAAAGCTTAATATACCCAAAACCCGAAAAAAATCCCAAAATGCTGGTGATGTTGGTAGAAAGTCGCTATATCATAGCTCTAAGAATTTCAGTGTAAAATCTGTCTGCCGATAGTTACAGATTTATTCATTGATAATGTGCTGTGCAGTGTGCACGGAGTGTTTGCCTTTCTTAATCGTTGTAAATATCTTCCCATGTCAGCAAATGGAGGCCACACACCCCCAGCCTTGCCCATGCTAAGACAAGCTGTCTGCCGCTAAGGCCACCCCAGCCTCGGTACTAACAGTTGTTGTCTACATTCAGCCGTTAAGTGTTTCCTACCAACCGGCTCCCAAATGATGGATTTTCCCCCCCTCTTTACCAGAAGAGCATCTTAGACGTTGGCACAGAGGTCTGCATCTCAATGGCAGACTTTGGTTCTGTAGTTGTAAAGCTCCATCTCTTGCCTTGCCAGGTGGGTCTTCAAGCAGCTGTATGACAAAGGCCTCATATACAGAGGCATGAAAGTCATGCCCTTCTCCACCGCATGCGGCACTCCACTCTCCAACTTCGAATCGAACCAGAATTACAAGGTGCGTGATGCGCTGGCAAAATCCGTGATGATTGTTGACCAATTACGATTAAGGTGACTATTCCCAGTTGTTCCCAACATGGCTGGTGGTACCAGGTGCCTGTCCCTGCAGAGCGCATATGGAAGCTGTGCTAGGTTACAATGGGGATATTTTCTCCCCACTGGGTTTATCATGGACTCTGTATGATGGATTCTTTTTGTTTTGGCCATACTGGGTGTGCCTGCTTTTGTCTGTCTCTGACATAGTTTTTCCCAGCTACTGTTCTTCAGGGATCCTGCCTTTGGTGATTTCATATCTTCTGGTACCTGTGGCATCCTTTGTTAAAGATGTTGGGGAAGGGACTTTAATTGAGATGCTAAGCTGTGTTATGATCTTTTTTCTGCTGCGTGGGACTTGTATCACTGGTACACCACTCTTGGTCATCTAGAGGGTGAGGTAGAGCATCTCAGAACATGAATTGTCTAGTGTCTTATATGTCTGTACTCACCTTTCACCTTGACTAGTTTGTGTGACCCTCATTTTTAAAGGGGTGGTAACTCTTTGGAAGCCTTGTTCATACCTAGGCTTGGGAATTGTCACACTTCAGTAGCGTTTTCTCCTCATGGAAGAGAATGTTTTTCCTGTTCCGTTTGCCCCGTAGCCCCTGTTAGATGGGTGGAGCCCCGTAGCCCCTGTTAGATGGGTGGGGCCCCGTAGCCCCGTTAGATGGGTGGGGGGTTCCTTATTTGTGTCCCAATTGCCTTTGTTATTGGCTCACGCATATTCAATAAAATATTTTAAGCACGTGAAAATATACACTGTAATATGCAGAAATAATTTTTTTCCAAAACATTTTTGTTATTTAACGCATCGTATACTTTCCATAGATTAGGTTGATGTAATAGTGTAACTTCTGTTCTTCTTGGTTATGAGCCCTGGCCTTCAATGGCCGAGTTACCGTTCATGTCCCCAACTCTTTATTCAGTATTCCTCTTCTTTCTTGTTGGGTTTTGGTTTCTGTTTTTCAAGACATGGTTTCTCTGTGTATTTTTGGCTGTTGTGGTGTGGAACTCTCTCTGTAGATCAGGCTGACCTCGAACTCAGAGATCCACCTGCCTCTGTTGGGATTAAAGGTATGCACCACCACTGCCTGGCGTCTGAGCTCATTTTTATCCTAAAATTTGTTTTAGTCCTCTTTCAGATTAGCTTCTTATTATTCTGACCTTTACAGGTTTGTGAAACACTGCTTTCCCTCAATGTCTTGCAGGACGTCCAGGATCCTTCGGTGTTTGTAACATTCCCTTTGGAGGAAGATGAAAATACATCCTTAGTTGCCTGGACAACCACTCCTTGGACTCTACCCAGTAACCTTGCGCTATGTGTCAATCCAGAAATACAGTATGTGAAGATCAAAGGTAACTATTGGGCTAATGGTAACTTATGATTAAAGTATTAATTTTATATAGATATAAAAGCTTTCAATCTTATGCAGATACAAAGCAATTTTATACAAAAAAATTTTACTAAAGACAAGCTATAAAGACAGGCACGGTGACTCATACCTGTGAGTCTCAGCACACAATAAACTGGCAGGAACATTGTGAATCTGAGGCTACACTGAGCAACATAACAATATCCTATCCCAAAACAGGGCGGGGTGGGTAAGATAACAGGGGAGGGTAAAACAGAAAGGCAGCCCGAAAAGCATTTTCACTTCCATGTGAAGATGACACAGATTTTTATAATTTCCAGTTTTAATGTAGTTTTTGTACCACATTGACCTATGCCACAGTAGAGAATCCGTATGTTTCCAATTAGGTCCTTCCTTAGAGATTTGTACGAAATATGACGGTTGGACCTTTTTGAGCACACACACTTTCAGATTTGGAGATATTATAGGGAGAAAAGGAGAGAAAAGCACATTGGGCAGGGCGGGGTGGGGGTGAGGGCGGGGTGGAGGGCGGGGCCGGGTCGGGTTGAGGAACAGCTGCTCTGGAAGCAGCTCAGGCATCACTTCCAGAGTTGAGCATACCTAGTAGTTTGCCTCCATTGAAAGCAGGATCTGGGTTTGGTGGTACGTGCCCCTGGATGTTGGAGGCAGGAGAATAAAGAGTTTTCAGCCAACCTTGCCTAGCTGAGAGCAGTGAAAACAAGTGCTCATTCCGATCCTGTTAGGCCTTTGTTTGTGCCAGCCCTGTTCACAGTAGCCAAGGCTTGGAAGCTGCGGTGTAGGTGCACGGGGAACTTTGTCCAGCCTTAAAATGTGTGTGGGCGGCTTTATTTGGATTCTTCCTGAAACTTGGAGAATAGCTGTTGTCCATATAGGTGCCTGACTCTGATGTCTGTAGCTGCTTCCCTAGGAGAGGTATGATGTCACTGGGACTTTTCCTATGTAACCCATGAGTCAATGGCACATGAGGAGATTTTGAACAGATATTGCAAACATAATTCTTGAGTACACGCATTCGCGTGCACGCACATACACACACACACACACACACACACACACACACACCACTCATGTACTTACACATTTTGTCTTGTTCTTGTCATATTTTATATAAAATGTGGACTTGGTATATAGCAATGTTTCTATGACTTACTGAACCAGTGAAAGCAGTTTTTGAGTGAATTATAAAGGTCCTTAAAAGTGATCCCCAGAGATAGGTGACAGGTATTCTGGTGGGTTATAGTGTACCACACTTTGTAGTGGACGTTTCAGTTTCTGTACGCTTGTGGGGCAGTTCATCAGTTCAAAGTTTTGATGCTTGTGTATTTGCTCTAGGCTTCCAGGGATAATATCCTCCAGAAATATTTTACCAAGGGTACACAGATACATACATTTTCTTAGAAATATTTTCATCATTTGATTTGTTAGAAGTGGTTTGTGGTATCTTGATTTAAAAAAAAAAAAAAAAATCAGTGGTGCCATATGAAAGAGTCAGGGGCCAAGGATCTGGCTAAGTGGAGAGAGGGGAAGATCTTTATTCTCTACTGCTGCACAGGGTGGTGGTCACAGTGTTATAAGTACACTGCTGGAAACCGCTTTGCTTGTTAAAAGATGAAGTGAAGATAGTGTGTGTGTATCTGTCTGTCTCTCTCTGACACATACACGCACACCACAATCACGCTTGTTACTGTGCACTGAGAGCCATCTGGATTACAGCACAGCAGTGAATTCAGCCCCTGAGGGAATGAGAGCACAAGGAGCTGTGACCTTGTGAGCCACCTGAGTCATGAATGCTAAGATTTGGGAGGAAGACTCTTGTTAGTTTTGAGACACGGTCTCACTGGTTGGTGCTTGTTAGCCTAGAACTCACTTTGTAGACCAGGCTAGCCTGGAACTCAGAGATCCACTCCCAGGTACTAGGATTAAAGGCATGTGCCACCATGCCTGGCTTAATTTTAGAATTTTTAAAAAACATTCACATACATGACCTTTTTTTTTTTTTTTTTTGGTTTTTTGAGACAGGATTTCTCTGTATAGCCCTGGCTGTCCTGGAACTCACTCTGTAGACCAGGCTGGCCTCAAACTCAGAAATCTGCCTGTCTCTGCCTCCCGAGTGCTGGGATTAAAGGCATGCACCACCACTGCCCGGCCACATACATGACCTTTAGAAAGAGAAAATAAAGATTAATTTTCCTAAGTGGACTGGGATGTGCTCAATAATGGCCACCCACATACGCTGCTGCCTTTGATGTCTCAGCACATCTGGTGCATCCAGGGCACACAGTAGGTGACACAAGCTTCTTGGCACAAGAAATATGCCTGGTGTATGTCTTCATAGTCAACCAGTCTGAATGCCACCAACACCCTCTTTTCCTTCTCTTAGATGTCTCCAGGGGAAAATTGTTCATTCTAATGGAAGCCAGGTTGTCGGCCCTCTACAAGCTAGAGAGCGATTATGAGATCCTTGAAAGGTGAGTGCTCATAGTTGATACTGTGTTCACATCGTGTGTGTCTTAGGATGACTTCTCATCCTAAAGCTCTGTTGTTCAAATTGAGTTTTAGGTACCAAATATGATTTAAGTCGTACATTTCTGCTTTTGTGACAATGGCTGTGAGCCTCAGAGGATGCTGATTTATTCTGGCTACAGTCTCATTACTTTGATGGTTTTTTGCTTTTGTTTTTTTTTTTAAATTCTCTATGTACATTATGTGTGGGTCAGTGTGCACATGTATGCCATGGGTAAACATGACATGTCTTCTTCCTCCATCACTCTCCTTGTTTGTCTAGAGACAGGTTTTTTCCAGTTTAAGTTCAAGTTTGCAAGTCCCATGGATCCCCATGTTTCCTCTCCAGCTCAGGGGGTGGAGTGGGGTTGGGGGAAGGGGTGGGGGTGTCATTCGAGGTGCACACCACAGTTCCCAGTTCTTTACATGTGTTTCTGGGATCCAGACTCAAATGATCATGCCTGAACAGGAAGCATTCTACTCACTGAACCATCTTCCTGCCTTTATTGCTTTGGTTTATGGATTTATCTTCCTTTTCAAGGTTTCCTGGTGCCTCTCTCAAAGGCAAGAAGTACAAGCCGTTGTTTGACTACTTTATTAAGGTAGGTTTGGGGCCGTTTCGCTGGGGCGGTCTACATTCATTTCTTTGATAATCGGAGCGAGGTGATGAGTGGAACTCACATGACCTCCTTACTGATGTTCTTGGGAGTGAGTCTGAATCCCAAACTCTGCTGTAGTATTAGAACGTTGCTCTCTTTGAATGAATTAGAATTCTATCACCGACTAGCTCACTGACCACTTCTCCAAATGGGCCTTTTCCTTCCTCACCTCTCTGCCTTTGCAGTAAGCCCATCTCCTGTTGTAAATGCTCTTGGCTCTTTTGTCAGTGTGTGTGTGTGTGTGTGTGTTCACATTCATATACATATGGGTATAAGTGTGTACAGATGTGCACACGCATAGAGGCCAGAAGTTGATGTTGGGTCTTCTTTGACTGCTCTCCTCTTTAATTTCTGAGGCAGGGTCTTTTGCTGAACCTGCAGCTTGCCTGTCGAGCTAGTCTGTCTAGTCAAGCTTGTGCCAGAGACTCCTGTTTCTACTTCTCTGCATCTGTCTTCCTGATTGGAATTGTTTTGTCTTTTCTATTTACATGTTAATTTCAGGTCTTTCTCCCTGTGTTTCATCTGACAATTTGCAACCTTTCTCTTGCAGTGTAAGGAGAACGGTGCCTTCACAGTGCTTGTCGACCACTATGTAAAGGATGAAGAAGGCACAGGGATTGTTCACCAGGCTCCTTACTTTGGCGCTGTGAGTAGCATACTCTTGCAGAAGTATTTATGGGAAGTAAATGTCAGTGGCCACTTCCTGGGGTGCTGAGTCACCAGTCTCATTAAGCTTCTCCGTCTTGCCAAGCCCAACAGTCATGCTTTTCTCCAGCTTATTGCCCCTGTACCTGCAGTCCACATTCTTCTTGCTGATTTCTGGAAGCAGGTCAAACCCTGAGCTGTTGTCACTTCTAATACAGTTGTCTGCCTTTCTGGCAGCTTTATTGCAAGGTCAAATGTAGTAAAGTGCTCTGCGTGCCTCACCAGAGCATTAATCAGTAACCCGTGGGTCACTTCTGAAGCAGCATGGTGTAACCTAGGGAAGCTGTGCCACCTGAAGCCTGTTTCCTTAGTAACAGGAATGCTTAACGTGGGATCGGTACTGTCATCCTTGCAGCTCTTGATAGGATGCAGCGCCGTATGTCCACCAAGTGTTGTACCTTCCGCCCACACTGACATCCATTATCCAGATATGTGTGTGTACCATTACAAATAAAATTTAACTTATGGGGGGCTTTTGGTTTTAATCTTTTGTTGTTGTTTTGGCGGCTTTGTTCGGTTCAGTTTTGGTTTGTTGAGACATGTCTCACTACAGTCTTTATTCTTGACTGACCTGGAACTCACTATGTAGACCAGGCTACCCTTGAACTCAGGTCCACCTGCCTCTGCTTCCTGAATGATGGGATTAAAGATGTGCACCACTGCACCCGGCTGTGGTATCTCTTATGGCTGGGAATGACTGGAATAGATAATGTGACCACGGTTCGTATGGGAGGCCTAGATTCTATAGGTGGGCCTAAAGTCACCACAGTTGGAAGTAGGTTACTTAGATGTGTACAAGACAGTATTGAAAAGTTATCTTACAAATCTCTAAACTCAAGCTTTCCTTTTTCCTCACACATACACTTAGACACTTTTATCCCCAACCTGTGTTCTTGTCTGTGTCAGGATGATCATCGCGTCTGTATGGAATTCAACATTATTCAGAAAGACTCAGCCCCTGTTTGTCCTGTGGATGCTTCAGGCTGCTTCACAGAAGAAGTGACACATTTTGTGGGGCAGTATGTGAAGGTCTGTGCTTTGTGTGCATGGAAGGGCGTGGTCTGTCCCATCGCCGCTTAGAATTCCTGTAGACCTATTAAATTTAAAGCTAGACCTAAATTTAAGCACCTAAAACAGGTAAGGACAGCTATTAGCCACATTCCGAGGGTCTGATGCGCTTAGACAAGGCAGCATGCTATAGTTTCATCAGTAGGAGTTAGGAGCGGTACACTAGTCTGTCCTGGTGCGGCCTTCTGATGCTCAGGTAATCGTTTGTGTTTGGAAACTTCAATGCATGAAAAGTTATGGATGTAGGTTCAAATTGCCTAAGTAGGTAAAACAGCAGAGTAGTTTTCTGGGTTTTGTGTTTAATGTGTTGAGGGTGAAGCCGAGGGGCTCGTGCATTCTGGGCAAGCTTCTCTCCTTCTAGCTGTACCTCCAGCTCCAGACCAGATATTTTCAAAGGACACAATTATTTATGCCTTTTATCCATCATAAAATATCAGATTTTAGTAATATATTTATATTGTTACTAAGTATGCCAGGGTGTTTTAGTGACTGATGTTTAAATTTTTTAACAGGATGCTGACAAAAATATCATCAGGGTGTTGAAGGAGCAGGGCCGACTGCTTGTGGCAAGCACCTTCACTCACAGCTACCCTTTCTGCTGGAGGTGAGGATGCTGAGTGCTGTGGTAGGGCTTCTCAGCCATGCCGTGTGATAACCAAGTCTTAATGTAAGAGCATCCTGTAAATATTCAAATGAAAATGTGCCATTCAGTGTCCTGAAGTTTGTCCCCACACTTTCTCTCTGTGCCCCTGTTCTGTCATCAGAAGAACCATTTTCTTCTCTTTCTGTTTCTGTTTTTGTTTCCTTTCGTTTTTGTTTGTTGGTTGGTTTGGTTTTGGTTTTTGGTTTTGTTTGGTTGGTTGGTTTTGGAGACAGAGTTTCTCTGTGTAACCCTGGCTGGCCTGGAACTCTTCTGTAGACCAGGCGACCCTTAAACTCAGTGGTCTGTCTGCTTCTGCCTTCTGATTACTGGGATTAAAAACATTCGTCATGCCGGGCAGTGGTGGCGCATGCCTTTAATCCCAGCACTTGGGAGGCAGAGGCAGGCGGATTTCTGAGTTCGAGTTTGAGTCCAGCCTGGTCTACAGAGCGAGTTCTAGGACAGCCAGGGCTACACAGAGAAACCCTGTCTCGAGAGAGAAAAAAAAAAAAAAAAACATGCGACGTGACCGCTGGGCCTCAGAAGAACCATTAAAGAAAAATTGTGTGTGTGTGTGTGTGTGTGTGTGTGTGTGTGTGTGTTTGCGTGTTTGCTTGCACGCCAACCAATTCTGGGTCCTCTGCAAGAGCAGCAGGCACTCTTCAACTGCTGAGTCATCTCTCCGGGCCTTAGTTTTGTTCATCTTCCTTTATCTTCCTTGTTTCATTTGAAAGGAGACAGAAGACTCAGACATCTGTGGTATCTGTGTTAGTTTTTCATTGATTGTCTTTGTGTGTGAGTACACTTGTTTCTGTGCTTGCATGCCTTGGCATGTCTGTGGGATCAGGACAAAGCATAGAGGTTGATTCTCTCCTTCTACACCGTTGGTTCCTGGGATGGAACCCTGGTCATCATGCCTGCAGCGAGTACCATCACCTTCTGAGGCATCTGCTGGTCTGGACATGTGCAATCTAAAATAAAAGTTACTATCAGCAGAAGACCGAATAGGTGAACTGATACTGATTAGAAATTAAAGTCAGTCTTGCCCTTGATACCTGTACTCTTTGGTCTGACTAGTGGAATCTGTGTTCTGGTCCCAGGTCAGACACGCCCCTCATTTACAAGTCAGTGCCCAGCTGGTTTGTGCGGGTGGAGCACATGGTGGAGCAGCTACTGAAGAACAATGATCTGTGTTACTGGTGAGCATGCTCCTTCCACTGTGTTTTACGGGTACTGAGTACAGTTCAGTTACTAATCATCTCAAATTGTTTATTATAATTTGTAATTGTCTTTATGTGTATAGGTAAACAGTCAGAAACAGCTAAAGTAATACCTGCTTATGATAGAAGATGTAAGAAGATGTAGAGATAAGCAAGTGTTACCTGTATATGACTTACAGGATGAATTGACTTTGGGAAAAATGTCTTAGCCAGACATAGTATGGACACTTTTAATCCCAGTACTCAGGAAGCAGAGGCAGGCAGACCTCTGAGTTCAAGGCCAGCCTGCCCTATGTAGTGAGTTCCAGAACACCCAGGGCTACACAGTGAGACCTTGTCTCAAAAACAAATGAACAAACAATCTTGCTATACTCAGACAGTTAACTTCACTATGATGAAGGCTAGTGTGTGTTTGGCCAAGCCCTTTAACTTCACTATGATGAAGATTAGTGTGTGTCTGCCAAAGCAGTTTACTTATAACCAATTTGGGTGTTTGAGTCCCTGGTATGTGGATATCTTGGCTTTACAAAAAAGTCCAAGCACAGAAACCTTTGTCCTCCCCAGCTGTTCTTTGCTGCAAGTGGCAGCCTACCTCATGACAAATAGACAAAAAGGAAGCTTCCCAAATGTGCTCTGCCATCTTTTCAAAGGATGTGCTAGATGTGAGCCTAGTATAGTGTTTCCACAAAGTGTCACTAAGTTTTAATTTCTAATTTTTACCTAGTCTAGTGCTCCTACATGACTGTCCATGTCATCTCTCTGTGACAGGGTTCCAGAGTTTGTACGAGAAAAACGGTTTGGAAATTGGTTGAAGGAGGCACGTGACTGGGCAATTTCCAGAAATAGATACTGGGGCACCCCTATTCCGCTGTGGGTCAGTGAAGACTTTGAGGAGGTGAGACATGGCTGTATGGCCTTGTGTTGATTGACTGTCACTGAAGTTTTTTTTTTTTTCAGTGAAATCAACATATTAGATGGTAGGTGGGTGTTGCTTTGATTTCCCCCATCCCATGCCACGACATTAAGTTATAGAATTAACTTCAAGTTCAGCTCACACCTGGTATGGTGATGCACACCTTTAATCGCAGCACTCAGGAGGCAGAAGCAGGTGAATCTGCCAGTTTGTGGCCAGCCTGAACTCAACAGAAAGTTCCAGGCCAGCAGCCAGAGGATATCCTGGGACTCCATCTAAACAGAAAAGGGAAAGAGCACGTGGAGAGCATGCCAATAGTGATGAGCAACAATGCCCCGGGGTTTAGTGGATTCTAAAGAACCTGAGAGGCAACAGTGAAGGTACTAGTTCAGAAACCTTTTCAGGATTGAAGGGAAGGAGCAGAGAAAGGTCCTGGGTGCCCAAGAAGCAGAGGCCTTTCCCTGTGTGAAAGCACGAAGCCTCTGCTGATCCGATCCCTCTGTCAGGTGCTCCTCATTCCCTGGTCCACCTATCTCCACCCCAGCTCTACCTGAGCATGGTCCTAACTCCTTGTGACTTAGGCTGCTTTTATTTTTATTACCCCCCAGCACAATCATTTAGTTCTAGCCTTTGCTTGGAAAGATGGCAGATTAAAGAGCAAGATACAGGCACAAGGAAGAAAGTAAGATGCCATTGGCTAATAGTCTAAGACATTTTATAGACATTTATTCTCTTTAGGCAGAGAGTGATTATGATAAATCTCCAGAAATGCCTGTTGAGGTGGTGGCTGTGGGTTTAAGGGCCTGTGCTGCAGACCTTCAGAAGAGGAGTCACAGGAACAAAGCCAGCACTTGCCTGAGAGATGAGCCTTGTCGGAGATCACTGCCCTGAGGCTCAGCATGCTTCATAAACCAGCTTGTAAAGATAATCCGGTTTCTACAACCAAACAGCAGCCTGCCTGAATGACCTCAGCAGTCTCCTTGTTTCTGAGGAGTCCCTGTTGTCTTTGTCTTTGACAGGTAGTGTGCGTTGGATCAGTGGCAGAGCTTGAAGAATTATCGGGAACAAAAATCTCAGATCTCCACAGAGAGAGGTCAGTTTCCAAACACCTGACTCACTGTTATCTCCTGGGAGTTACAGATCTACACCTGAAAAGCACTGGCCTGCTAGCTACTTGGCTGATGAGCCATGTTGGTTTGTGGTGATGCACCCTCCCTCCTTGATTGAAATGTCACATAACTTTCTTTGGTACATGACCTTTCAAATTGAGGGCCCCTGGTGGTCTCAGCCTTTAGGGACAACTGTCAGTTTTTGAGACAAGGTCTCACAGTATAGGAGCTCTTGCTGTCATAGAAGTCACTTTGTAGGCCATGCTGAACTTGATCTCACAGAGATCAACTTGCCTCTGTCTCCTGCACCAGGGCTAGGATGAAAGGTGTCCGCCCCCAACCCCCTTCCAGACTACAGTTTATGTTTTGCATATGCACTTTTCCACTAGTGTGTGTTCTGAGAAGTGCATCGTTAAGACATTCATTGAACAAATACTCTGGAGTGAGCTTGCACAAACCTAGATGGTATAGTTAGGTTCATCACTCTGGCCTGTTCATACAGTCAGGGTACTTAGATGTGGATGTAAGTGGGTGTTGGTAGCATAACATGGCAAACAGTTTTACAGTAAGAGGAAGTATGCACCCGGTACTTAAAGCAAAAGCCAGGCATGACTGCTGAAATCAACACTCGGGAGGCAGAGGCAGGTGCAGAGTTCAGAGCCATTCACAGCTGCATCGCAAGTTCAAGGCCAGCCTGGGCTATGAGGCCCTGCCTCAGAACTAGAAAAAGAAGGTATGGTCAATACGTAAACTGATTGCATAGTTGTTTATGGGTCACTGTTAACCCCTCTGAGTCATGCATACTCTCATGTGCTGTGCCTCTTCTTCTTGCTGCACAGTCTTGTCTGCATCCTGTCATCAGGAACATAAAGCATTATGTCACATTATGATACATTATCTCCCCCCCGCCCCCCAGTTGATGTCACTAGTTAAAAGAAAAATTTCAGCTCCCTTCTAACCCTACAGGACCACCACTGTACATGTAGTCCCTCATTTTCAAGTACTGTAGCATGACACAGAAATGTGGTCTTACCAGATTGGCATTTAAACTGTTCTGTTCTTCACACTGTTTGTCAGCATTGACCACCTGACCATCCCATCCCGCTGCGGGAAGGCGCCGTTGCGGCGCATCTCTGAGGTGTTTGACTGCTGGTTCGAGAGTGGAAGTATGCCCTATGCCCAGGTCCATTATCCATTTGAGAGCAAGCGTGAGTTTGAGGATGCCTTTCCTGCAGACTTCATTGCCGAAGGCATCGATCAAACCAGAGGATGGTATGTTACTGATGGATGTGTGCCCCCTCTTTCTTCCGGTGTTTCTGTTGGTTTTGCCTTACCAAACATGAGTTTCAGGAAATGCCCACATGCCTCTGCCTGCTGCTGATACAGAGAGGAGACACAGTTCTGCCCTTTGCCCTTCCCATCCAGCATGGACACCACCATGTCTTTCCAGTAGGAATCTTTGCTACCACAGAGCTATACTGTTACAGTCTGTATTATTTCATACAGTGGAATATATCTCTACGCTAAATTAAGACAAAACTCTTCATATGTGTTCGTAACCTGTTTATTTAAAGTCTTTTACTCAGACATTGTCTTAGTCAGGGTTTCTATTCCTGCACAAAGCATCATGGCCAAGATGGGGAGCAAAGTTGGGGAGGAAAGGGTTTATTCAGCTTACACTTCCACATTGCTGTTCATCACCAAAGGAAGTCAGGACTGGAACTCAAGCAGGTCAGGAACTTGGAGGCAGGAGCTGATACAGAGGCCATGGAGGGATGTTACTTACTAGCTTGCTTCCCCTGGCTTGCTCAGCTTGCTTTCTTATAGAACCCAGGACTACCAGCCCACAGATGGTACCACTCACAATGGGCCTTCCCACCCTTGATCACTAATTGAGAAAATGCCTTACAGCTGGATCTCATGGAGGCATTTCCTCAAGGGAGGCTCCTTTCTCTGTGATAACTCCAGCTTGTGTCAAGTTGACACACAAAACCAGCCAGTGCAGACATTTAAATGATCTTTACAGTGACAGGAGGTTGGGTGCTAGAAATTGGAAGGCAATTGGGAATGTGTTCAAAATTTAAGTCTATCTGTTATGTGTTCACGTTCTAAAAAACCCCAGGTATGTGGAGAGATTTTGACATTAGTTTCATGTAGCCAGCGTCCTGTTTAAATCGGTGCTGTCATGCACACCTGGACAAGGTCACTCACCTTCTCACACGCAGACTTTATGGCCCGACATGCTCACTCAGTGCATTTGTTGCTGATGGTGCCGCAGGGTTATGCTTAAAGAATGGCTGCTCTTCCCGTTCAAATCTATTAGAGGATCCTCCAGGAACAAATTTCTCAGGGTTTTGTGTTGCTTCGAGTGGTTTTGTGCATGTAAGACCAGTGCCAAGGCCAGAAGAGTGTCTTGATTTTCTGAAATTAGAATTATAGGCTGCTGTGAGCCATGTGATGTCGGTGCTGTGAATTGAACTCTGGTCTCTGAAAAAGCAGGATGTGTTAACCCCTCGTCTTCCCTCTCTAGCTCCCACAAACCCCTGCTTTCTAAGGAGGCCCAGCTTACTCACTAGGGGAAGTGAAGTCTGGCTGTCAGTAAATTCCTCTCAGGTTTGCTTGTCCTTACTGTCTGCTTCTTGTTCTCTTTCGTTGCCTGAGCTGTCTCCGGGGTACCAGGCGGTGTCTGTCCTGTGGACAGAAAGATGTTTGGACGGATATTTGTTTCAGGGTATTTGGTCTGGGCTCCAGTCTTCTCAGTTTGCCTTCCTTGATGTTCTTGAAGTACGGATGCAGGTCAAGACGGTGCAGGAACATCACTTTTCTGGTAGAGGAAGCGAGTCCGTGGGTGACAGGCTGTGATCACTGCCCACATGAGAGGCTTCTGACTGCAGAATGGAAGTGTTTCCTGGTTCTGCAGTCTCAAGTGCATTTTGTGTTTTGTTATCCCATGACCTGTCCCACGAGGTCTCACAGGAAACATGACACCTCTCAACTGGCAGCTCTGGTAGACCTGGGCCTGCCTTATATGTTGCCTACAGCTCCTCACTGAAATCTTTTGTTTTGCCAGTCAGACTCTCTGAGTGATCTGTTATGGGCTTGGTTCGTCGGTATCTATCTACTGTACATGGTTAGCAAGATGTGTAATACAGGGTTGGCCGGGTAGCCCAGTGAGTAGATGTACTTCAGGACTCAAATGGTGGAAGGAGAAGCACAGCTCTCGCATGTTGACCTCCACATGAGCTGTGAGAAAAAAAATATTAAAGAAGTACAATGAATCAAAGCTAAAAGTTCATTCTGGTGAATATACATTTTCTTGTGCTTAGATTCCTTTCCTACCTTTAATGAATTATTCTGGTTTTTTTGTTTTTGTTTTTTCCTCAGGTTTTACACCCTGCTAGTGCTAGCCACAGCCCTCTTTGGACAGCCACCTTTCAAGAATGTGATTGTGAATGGCCTCATCTTGGCAAGGCAGGTACACCTGCCCCTCTCTGTAGTGATGAGTTTACCCTCCTGCAGTCTTTATTCTGCCCTTGAAATTTGTCTTCAAAACAACTATGTTTTGACTGGCTCTCACCACATTTTCTCTGTGAAGACAGGAACTTAGCACCGCCAAACCTGATCTCCACCCACTCCTTTCCTTCTAATCCCAGGCTGGCTTTTGCTTTTGAGACTAGCTCCCCATGCATCCTTGGCAGGTTCACCTTCCTCCCATCTTAGCCTCTCAAGTGCTGAGGTGTGCACTGTGCTTCCATGTTCTGCCGTGCTCCTGTGTGGAGTCCTCTGCCAGTGCGGAGAGACAGCCCATGCGAGGCAAGAAGGAAGCCTGGCTCAGTATACGTAGCTGGTGTTGTACCTAGCTGGTGTTGGTGCAAACATCTAGAGTCTGACACCAAGTGGTTTGCCTTAGATAGATTTAAAGTACAATTTTGGAAGAAAGTTTTCTGGTAATAACCACTTCTAAAGTTTAAAGTGTGGCTGCTTGGAAACTGTTTTGCAAAGTACATACGACCTCTACCAGAAAGAGTGGTTTATAGCTTAAGGGCCTAGTATCTGGTATTTATTGTCTGGGTTATACTGACAGCCTAGATGTCACCAGGCTATAAAGTACATGTGACATCTCCCCTAAGGGTAGGCTCTCTTCATTGAGAAACATAAAGGTCTAGGAAGAAGAGTCTGGGATAAACCTAATAGTCTGGGGAATTTGGATGTGAACTGACCCTACACACTAGCAAACATTCTTTGCTTACAGAAGAGTGCTTTAACCTTCCTAGTTTCCCTTGCACTTCTCTGTCCGCTGAGACCTTGAAGTACAGGAGAGGGTACAGGCATTTGTGCCCCCTACACTCCTGGGTTTGATGCTCTTGCCCTGTCCATCTCTGTTTAGCTCAATGTGTCTTAAGTAGGAAGATTCCATTGTGAGCCAGGCCTCCCAGAGACAGAGCAAGGCACACACCAGACAATGTTAGTGGCACAGTGTTTCTAGTGACTAGCAACAGTTAAATTGACTTTGCTGAGTGTTTTGTAAGGCACATTGGTGGTCATGTCTCATTATGTTTCACTTCTGACGCGGATTTTTAATGTCCTCTTTGTAATACATGAGGAAACTGGATTTCAGAGATCCTGTGACTTCCAGGAGCAGAGGCCCAGGATCACACCAGACTCCTCCCAGTGGCTTTGTTTCCTATGAAGAATTATTTCTTAGTTGTATTAGTGTCTTAGAATTCCTTTGCTTGTATTAACTCTATTCAGTCCGTAAAAATAAACAATAATTCCCGTGTGTTCCTGGGACCTGCCTGCTGTGGCAGTCTTCCTCTTTGCCCAGCCAAAAAAGAGCATGTCCCTGTTTTTGGCAAAGCTGTCACTGCTTCTGATTTGCAGAAGTAGCAGTTATTACTGTTATACGCTGGGATGCCATGGGTATGTATCTTAAGGTCCCAATCGCTGTGATAACCCATGACTGAAAACGCTTGAGGGAAGGGCTTATTTTGTCTTATAACTCTCAGGTCATACTCCACGATCACAGCCAGCCCATCACTGAGGGGAGTCATGGCAGAAACTGAAGCCGCCCCATGGCTTGTTCAGCCTGTTTTCTTATGCCCCCAGGACTACCAGCCCAGGGGTGGCACCTCCCTCAATGCTAGGCCCTCCCACGTCAACTGTTGATCAAGAAAATGCCCCATGGGCCTGCTTACAGGCCAGTCCAATGGAGGCACTGTCTCAATTTTGGTTTTCTCTTAGGTAACTCTAGTTTGTGTCAAATTTAAAAATCCAGCCACGATAGCATGGTTTTCTAAACTATTAGTAACAATGTTTGTAGAAATAATAAGGAAACATTTTAAGTGAAAGAATACTTACCCACGAACATCCTGTTTCGTGTGCTGTATGAAGTGGAAGAGAGTACCACCACTTAGTACATGCTTATCCTTAGCCAGGCCTGCGAGTACACCGCC